>LQNS02278186.1:7313407-7330625 GCA_001587735.2 Parhyale hawaiensis
CTATTTTTAGATCAATGACATTACGATGACTGAAAATTATAGAGAAATTATTGATTAAGATTTCAGCTGGCGGAGCGTTCATATGGTGTTCGAAGGTATAGTGCGCTTTAATGCTGCTGGAATTCTGTATCTGTATCTGTATCTGTATCTGTATCTGTAATTCTGTATCTAATTCACTGTACATTACTTAACACATCATCGACATTCTTCACCACCCATTAATGATGTTAATATTTTTGACACTTGCTTTACCCACTTGTCTGGTACTTTCTTCCCCAACCAATTCAATGCTAGTACAACTGTAGATCTCTTAAAGGTAATATTCATATTTTTCACCATCTTTTTTTGATACGGTTCATATTTTTCCACTTGATTTAGTCACTTTCCCGGTGCTTTTACTGCCCACCTAATTGTATACTAACCCGACAGTGCATCACTATTTGTTCTACTGTTCCTATTTTCCCACCTGATTCAGTCACTTGCATGGTACCTTCCTCCCAGCTAATCCCCCTTTCCTGAGGATCTCCCCGCCAGCACAGCCGCCGAGAACTGCGGCAACAAAACAGAGCCGCCGGACGACTCTGAGCGACAGACAAGTCGCAGCGCCGCCGCCGGGACCAACAAATCAGCGGATCTTTATTAGATCTAAGCTGTCGGCGGCGCTTCTCAAAACAATACTGAATGCGAAACGCCGCCGGGAAAAGTGTCACAAGCTGCGACGGGAGTCTTCGGTTGTTGTTTTGCTGCTGTGTGAAGGTAGCTCTTCTGGAGGTCTTTTTTGCTGCTGTGTTGCAAGCTGCGCCGGGAGTCTTTGGCTGTTTTTGCTGCTGTATGAAAGTAGCTCTTCTGGAGGTCTTTTTACTGCTGTGTCACAAGCTGCGACGGGAGACTTTGGCTGTTTTTGCTGCTGTATGAAAGTAGCTCTTCTAGAAGTCTTTTTTTGTACAGTGTTCCAAGCTGCTGCGAGAGTCTTTGGCTGTTTTTGCTGCTGTATGAAAGTAGCTCTTCTGGAGGTCTTTTTACTGCTGTGTCACAAGCTGCGACGGGAGACTTTGGCTGTTTTTGCTGCTGTATGAAGGTACCCCAGCTCTTCTGGAGGTTTTTTTTACTGAAACATCGCAAGCTGTTCCGGGAGTCTTTACTGGTTCTTGCTGTTATGTGAAGGTTGTCCCAGAGTAGTTTCTACAAGACGTGCGGGTGCCCAAGTTTCTTTCAGCGATATTGAGGTAGTTCATAAAGTAGCGTTTTGGCTACTTCGTCATAAACTACGACAGAAGGCTTTAGCTATTTCTGATATTGTATGAAATTTTAGTTGTGGCTGCTGTCTCTCTGCCTGGTGCTTCTGCAATTGTATGAATGTAACTAATTAGTAACAGAAAGAAAGGTATGTCAGCATTTCTCATTACTACCAATGACTGTGACGGTAGTTTTTGTCAGTCTGTTTTGTTCTTGTTACGTAGACAGCTCATCTGGTTTTATTTCTCCTGCCAAATTGTAGTCATTTTGGCTTGCGACGACAGTACAGCCATCTTCTGTATTTAAAAAAATTAATGTGGTAACTCTATTAGTCATTTGTTACTAAGCCACATGGAACAACGGGAGTCTTTGGTTGATGCTTGTTGCTATACGAGGTAATTCTTGCAGTAGTTTATTTTCTGTAGGTAAATGAAGCGTCATGAATGATTGAACAACCGAAAACGTTTACCGCCGTATAATGCGTCACGCATCACTGAATAGCCGAAAACACCTTGTTTTGCTGATTGCTGATTGAAAACATTTTATTGTCAAATGTAACGTAGCGAATGACTATGCAAACGAATATGTTTAACTGGCGAACGAAGCATCACGAATGGCTGGAGAATCAAACATATTAACTGGTTTATGAAGCGCCCCTACTAGACTAGATTAGATAGGCGGCAGTAGACGAACCAAAAGGCCCATTCCCAAAGAGACACCGGGACTTACTTACTAACTGGATATATATCCGAAAATATTTTACTTGTGAATGAATTATTAAAATGACTAGACAATGAAAATCATTTTACTCCTAGGTGAAATATCACAAAAGATTGGATAACTGAAATAATTTGCTTCTCAATGAAGTGCCTCGAATGAGTTGATAACGGAAGCGTTTGACTACTGTATGAAGCTCCACGAATAAATGGATAGCAGACAACGTCTCCATGCGCAATAATTGAGGCCATTCCGTGTTATTTTAATATGGACATCATTCGTCAGTGTTCTGTAATTTGTCGTAGTGAAGAGGAAATAAACGAGGAAGGAGGTGATGAAGACATCGGCTGAAGAGAAGCCCCGCCTCCCATTGCAGATATTGCTGACTTCGGCAATTTTGTCAAGAGGGACCTGATTCTGTAGACAACTTTGGACAGAAGGCCAGAGACGGGCAGGTCCTTCTGGAAGGAAGAAGAGGGACGGAGAGTTGGGTGGCTTTGGGAGGGAAGCAAATGATTTGTTGTGGGGAGAAGTTGATGGTCTTTTGGAAGGGAAAAGAAATAAAAAATTATTTCTGCACAAAAAAGGGAAATTTCTCTTCCTAAGAAGGCGTTTTCAGGATGTTGAAGGGGTCTTTCTCGAATGAAAAACACGTAGGGTTTTTATTTCTTCACTATTTTTTTAATGAAAACTCTGCGGGAAATACAAAGATTCTTTGGTTTAATTTTCCCTGATGGTCTGAATCAAAAGTAGTCTACGGTGATCACTCCAAATATTTAATTTACTTTCACCTTTCACCTGAAAGCTAACAGCTTGTATGCCATAGTGTACGATAAGCATGGTGCTCTCTGTGTTCTGTTCACTTAACGTCTTCGAAGTTAGGCGCAGTCACAGAGGGTATTTTATTTTTTATTTATTTTTTTTTTGTTCTGGACTTGGATACATTATAGCGTAGAGCTATTAAAAACTCCAATTACAATATTGTATTAAATTAATGCTTCATAGAACTACAACGTCTGCACTAACGCATCACATCAGCGTCTACGAAATACACCATGGAAACAAATAGCTCTTAGGGAACAATACAAGCAAGAACCTCAGTTACAAAATAATGCCTCATACATAGCGTTTATTGCATCTACGTCTAAAATTCTATTGACATATGAACATTTTATGCCTAAGATCTTGCGCCACTCATAACATTCACTATTCTAACAGTCTTAAAGACTACATTGATGTGTTGTAAGCTAATAAAAACGATAACAAATATCTTCATTGTTTTATTTATGCTGAATCTACACGCAATGCGTTGTCATAAGATTCTCAATTTTTCAAATATGGCTTCAGTACGTGGCATACCAAACTACACTTACTGCACTTCTGCTCCAACAAAAGCGTCTCAACTAACTCTCCCCTGCACCCTACACTTACTACACTTCTGCTCCAACAAAAAGCGTCTCAACTAACTCTCCCCTGCACCCTACAGTTACTGCACTTCTGCTCCAACAAAAAGCGTCTCAACTAACTCTCCCCTACACCCTACACTTACTACACTTCTGCTCCAACAAAAAGCGTCTCAACTAACTCTCCCCTACACCCTACAGTTACTGCACTTCTGCTCCAACAAAAAGCGTCTCAACTAACTCTCCCCTACACCCTACAGTTACTGCACTTCTGCTCCAACAAAAACCGTCTCAACTAACTCTCGCCTGCACCCTACAGTTACTGCACTTCTGCTCCAACAAAAAGCGTCTCCACTAACTCTCCCCTGCACCCTACACTTACTACACACTAGCCTGTACCATCACCGAACCAAGTGCCGGGCAGGAAAAAATTGCCAACTTTAGGGCTTGTCGATGCCGAAGGCTTCGGAATTTTAGCGGCGGCGGCGGCGGAGTTGCTGAGGCGCAATTTTTGTCTCGGAGAAGATGAAGTCGCGCTCATTTGTGGTGAAGCGGAGCCGTGGGATGGCTTTGTTAGTTTGGGCGCCGCTCTTGTGGGGGAATGGGTGCTGGGGAGGTCATGGGCGCCTTTCTATTTTTATCTAATCCAAATGTGGGTATATATTATGTATGCAGTCATCAATATCATTATTTCTGACATTATTATTGTTATTCATATTTATATTGCTTTTAGCTTTGCTATTCTTATTTTTTTTATTATTATCTATACCACAATACGCTAGTACCCACGTACCTACCTACCTTTTGGCTAGCACTATTCATCAATAACAGATACAAGGAAATTAGAGATTTAATTCGGTTGTATCCATGATACGGAAAATGAATTTGAGGTGAGTTGCATGAATGTGTGCGTTCAATTCAAAGGTGATACGGGAAATACAATTGGACTGCTTTATATATATATTTCCATTGCGCACAGGCAGAGTGCTATATATACCTTACAGGGTAAAAAAGCTGGTGATGGTGACTCTTACGGGCAGGAGGGAACGGAGACAAATAGCGCTTGGTCTTTGACCAGCTAAACAACATCTGACTTTCGAAAGGACAGAAGATGGTGATGATAACCCAACGGGACACGGGCAGTTTAGTAAACGTAAAACTTGAAAATATTTGCTTCGTACAGTGAAATTTCTAGGGGTCCAACCTGAAAGGCCACGACAGACCATGAAAGTTAACGGGTGCAGCTAGTCTATCGATATTATAATTCTGCTTGAGGTTCCGTCCGAACGTCCATCCTGGTTCTGCACGTGACGCTCTTCACTATTAGCTAGGGAAAATTTTAACGCGAAAGCAGCTATGATTTACGCTCAAACGCTAAACAATCATAGGTGTCTTCTTAAGCCCTTCCTGTTAAAAAAATTCAGTCACTTACAAAGTGAAGACATGAAGGCCATTCCAATTGTATCTTATCTACCGCTTTTGTTTTCGTTCACGACATATTGTGTTCGCTTTGCTTATGGATCTCGACCTTCCTTATAGACCTGCCAGATACGTTGTTCGAATCTTGGAGTGAATATTCTACTGGAACGCTTGCTGGAGGGGAGGAGGAGGTGTCAGGCGTCAGGCCAATGCCCTTCTTCAATTGTCCACGTCTAATATTCTTTTTTTTAATTCTCCAGAAAATTCGATTGAAATAGCCTTAGGTATCTTGTATACCAACCTTTTTTTAGGTTTCCGCCCCGTCGTGAGCGCTAATTTATTTTCTTGGTATCATATTTTGCGAAGAGATCTTGCTAGCAAATTTCACGAGCTATCTGCTCCGCATAACGGGCTGTCAGTCACTCAGCCAAGTTGACTGCTGAAGTTAAAGGTTTTAATTAAGAGTGGAAGCATTGATTATAATAACAGTGATTTATAGTAATAACTTCTCACCCATTTATTGCCAAAGGGTACTCGTTAAATGTCGCTAGATGCGCTCCAACATACTGCCAAAAATCGAACTTTGCAGCCAAACTTACTTTATTTCGTACTTGTACATTGTATGCATCATAATTTCATATTTGATGCAATTTTACTGACTATCATAGCACTTCAGCTCCGATGTCCTTTTAATTCAAACTTACAGTTGTAAACAACAATATCGCTAAAAGAAAAATACGACTTGTCGCTAGAAGGCAAACTTTTCCAGAAAAAACTCCAATGTTTTTGAGCTGACGACTTTTACCGTAAATTGGCAGTCGTGAGAAGCAACTGGAACTCAAATGAGGCATGCAGCGATCCCAGGGTGCCCGAGCTGCTATGTGAGTATTGAGAGAACATCGTGTTAAATGCTGTTCATAAAGCCCGTAGACTTTGGGGATGAATATTTTCCAGTCGATAGAGTGTTTTAGGAACTAAAAAAAGCATTTTTTTAGTTTTATTCAAATAATACATTTTCTGGATTTTGTATTTTTATGTGCACCGAGCTTTCTACATTCTTAGCTAAAGTCGCTTTCAAGGCAGGAACTTCGAAACGTTTGGTGCGTATTCATGATATGCAACTGAATTGTATCCATCCTGGAGACTCTTTACCATTAACAAAAGCTCGGTGAAAATAGAAAAAACAAGATTCAGGAGACGTGTTATTTGAACCAAACTGAAAATATGGAACCTGGATGTCCTCTATTTCAATCGATAAGAAAGCGTCTGTTTGTTTGCTTGTCTGTCTGTCACCAAGATAACTCAAAAAGTTATGAACCGATTTAGACGAAATTTACAGAGATTGTTAGATATGTTAGGAGGAATAGATGATAAACTTTTGGTGAAGATATGTCCATCCGTTTGTTTGTTTGTTTGTATCATTTTTCTTAATGCCATAACTCAAAAATTTATAGATGGATTTCAATGAATTTAACATGAGTTGCTAGGTACATAACAAAGACTGGATTACTAAATTTTGGTAATGATCCGTTTGTTCGTTCGTTCGTTTGTCATTGTTTTTAATTTTATGCTTGTTAGCACAATAACTCAAAAAATAAAATGAATGGATCTTTATGAAATTTGTAGGAGTTGATAGTAATGTTAGAAGACATGAATGACTAAGTTTTCGTGCAGATCGGTTTGTTTGTTTGTTTGTATTTTTGACTAATGTTTGTCATATTGTTTGTTAGCAGCATAACTCAAAAAGTTATGAACGGATCTTCAAGAAAATTACACAAGCTGATATTACTATCAAAAAACACAAATGATTAGATTTGTAGCTTATGCGAAGAAAATTATGGTTTCAGAGCCAATTTAAATTTTCTACTACAGTTGCCTCGCTTGGCAGAGGTATGAGCTCTCAGAGTGCTTTAGTTTTGGTTGTGTTTCTGTAGCCTGTGAAACAACGATGCCTATTCCCTTTAGTCCACAGTGTTCGAAAAGTTCTATAGACTGCGGCCTTAACACAATTTGTGGCCGTCGCGGCGCCGTGCACAAGCTTTATTACCCTTTTAGCTTCAACGGCGGCCCTGATTTTTGTTAGAGTGGTGACGCCGGAGTCACATTATACAGCCGCAGGCACAACTTATGAGAGGTCGTTCAACTTGCGCGTCATCCCGATACATGGTTGGAAATGGTAGCCATGATACCCACCTAAAGTGGGTAGTAAAGCTTAACGGCGTGTGAAATGAACATGTGCTCACAAAATGGGCATGCAATTGCCCAGCTCAGCTCCGGCATAAAAGCAGCTCACAGCACCATTCACGGCTGACATGCATGTATGCAGATATACATGACTGAACTGAATACAGATCCCGGTAATGAATTCTATGCTCACAAAGAACTTGGGATAGAACTCGCCTATCTAAGATACAGATGAGTTGGTTATAACCTCAGTGTTTTCCTAAAACAAATATAAGGAGTCCAAAGATAACTAACGAGTCATGACAGGTTACGTATCCATGTACTGCATACAGCGTACATAATCTGACTAAGCTACTTGTGTTTACTTCGCGTTAATACTGCGAAGACTGATAGTTAATTTGAGGGTGGAACTGTTAGCAAGACGAGAAAGAGGATGGTAACGTTTTCCCTCGAATCAACAGTATGAATCTACAGAAGCATAGAGCAAGCAACTAGTGCTGTCCACGCTACTTAAGGAATCGTTCACACTTTTACATGAGTGTTTTTGTTGCCATACAAGGTATTTTCAGTGTCTTTCTTTCTTCCTGCTTTAGATATCTACGTGCTTTTGTCATAACGGTAGTGGCTTACAGAGGCCCAGAGCGTAAGTCCCGGCAGGGCTCTTAGAATGGGCTGGATGGTCCGTCTACAGCCGGCAAAAATCTAATCTAATCTCAACTTTTCCTTGTAAACACAAGTGTGTATTTTTCTTTCTTGGAATAATACGTCTCTCGATTTTAGATATTTTATTTGGACTAAGCTTTCGTCACTCTTAGCGAATGTCGTTTATAAGGCAGAAACTCCGAAACATTCTTGGTCCGTTGCTCACTGTACGCAGCATAATTTTTGTATCAAGGATACCGAAATATTCGCTAAAGTGCTAGCCGTGGCATCAGTTCACTCTACAGTGGTCACTATGGAAATTTCGACCATATCTTCAAATTTGATTTAAATTAGGATATCAGCAACCGTGTACTGTTCTGCTATTTAACCCAATGGTGCTCACCGCCCAATTTTTTGGACACTATTAATTCGACATAAACTAAGGGGAGTTGTTTTGTCCGTTAATGGGTTAATCGGACACGACTGCGTATTCGCACGTATAGGTCAAACTTACGTCACCTTGACCGAACAGCTAAACTAGGAAACCCACATGCACTGGTTCGTGTAACAGGTTAACGCCAACTTGAGCCCAGTAGTGTTCACGGCTACAGTCGATCACAGATTGCCCGGGCTATGGCGTCGTATTGACGAAATACGCAATAGACAACAGCGCCCCCCCCCCCTTGGCCCTAAGGCCAATGTAAGGGCTGTTTTGCCCTTACATTGTGTGTGCTAGGAGCGTTCAGCTGTACTGGGTCAACACAAAACTATAGGAGCAATGAATAACACTAGGTCAGCTTAAGAGTCACTTTGAATTTCGATAAATAGTGAACGGCACAAAGTGTTACAAAGGTCACTGTGGCTAGCTGACACAAGTTTGAAACATTGTAGGTAAATGTCTACAATAGATAAATAGCTCCATTAATAATCTGTGAATATATAAACCTACAATGCTGCCTAATATAATAATTTCCAGAATCTAGATAGCTCGCAGTAAACTAAGATTAGCCTTGTCCTGCCCGGGCAGAGCTGCACCACCACTTGGGCTAACTTCCCAAGGAATACACCAGGAGCAGGAACCCCAGTAACAGAACGACACAGCCCGAGCAAAACCGTGCTAACCCGGCAAATTAGAACTAATCGAGATCAAGAACTAGTTAAAAAAGTAATGAAAATTCCCTAGAACTAATTCAAATCTAGCAGACTTTTATGGAACAAACTCGAAGCTAATGAACAAAGAATTGAAACCGTTTCTAGTTAATAATAAATCCTACAGAATTTAACATATGGCGCACAAATTCACTGATTGCCCCCACAACCCTTCAGCACAAAGATCAAGTAAGGAGTGGCGCGTCTATATAGACGCTATCACGTCGATGTGCTATATCCATAATGGTATGGAACGCTAATGTAGTTGCGGTAACAGCCAATGCCTTCCCAGTGACAATGAGTGATAGGAGTGCTGACGCTGTGCATTCCCTAACGTCAAGACTTTCCTTCTCTGGGGTTTGCTTGGACTCCCCTGGTCTCAATGATAAGGGAAGCGTGCAACCTCGGCACCGAGCTACTGGGGGCGCAACGTACTTTGAGGAAAGTGCTGAAAGTTGAGTCAACTTGGACCTCGCTGCTAAAGGAAAATCCACGCGCACTGGTTCGGGCTGCGGATGTATATCAGAATATACGGCTGTAGTTGATCAAGAGTCGTCAAGAACTTTGGCGTTGTCGACGGAAAGTCCTTATGCAATGACCCGTCCCCTCGTCCCCGTCCCTTTCCATTTCTGGGAAGTTAGTGCCCCCACGGCAGCTGTGCATACCCAGCAACTGCTGACTCGGCACACCACCTCGCTTACCTAAAGTTGTACTCGAACCCGCAACGCCAAGTATCATCAGTTCCGCACTCCAGGCTGTTGCAATAGTAGGTATCTCAAAACTAGAACGCCTGCTGGCTTAAGACCATCACCCGCAGTAAGGGGTAGAGGGTGGGAGGAACTGAATGTTCTAAGTCAGGAGCTACAAATATAATGCCGTCATTTTTATGGCCTCCTTGCTCTAGTTTTTCTTTGCCATTTTTCACATCTCATTCAACCCACCTGACTGCCTGAAATAGATTGTGATGGTGGCTCAACTCCTTCTGCCCCTTTTTGGGTGGACAAATAAACTGACTAACAGCCATCGACGAAAGTAGATTCACCACTCTACGCTTCGCTAGCAGCTGATAATCACTAATCAGTTCGCGGCTCCTTGCATTGATGGTAAGCACCTCCGCATGATACCTTACCAAAAGCACGTTTCGAACTCTTTCTGAGTCCTAAAATTGGTTTACTAAAAAAAAAGATTACTGTAATAGGGCTTGCATGTATTCAAAAAGTTAGATTATTGGAAAACAATTCTGAATATGAAATCTGGTTAGGAGACCGATGAGGCCTGGTTGTCCTATAATCTCCTTTAACAAACGTGAAAAGTGAATTATGGGTTTCTGACAAATAATGTTATGCCGAAGCCACACATACATTCGCAACCACAACTGAAAGCGAGGATGGGCGGCTCACTCGTTTCAAAAAACATATTTCAACTCGGTAGCATAGATACGGTAGCATGAACGGCATGCGAGCTACTCGTCCTTGCATCACGTTGTCCGTGCGAATGCGCAGTGTGGCCCCTGCAAGAGGCATGTTCCCGCATCGCGAAATCAGCAGTTCACGTGCTCCACGAGCACCTCAAGACGGATGTTACCCGTCAGGGCACGGGCAGGCGTGCTGGGACTCGCAGTTGAGGGATGTTAAAGCGCAGGTCTTTGGGGCGCAAGATCGGTAGTTTAAGTCTGCTCGCCGGGCCGGCGAGTTCCTGCAGCGCTTTAGCTGCTGAATCAGCACTTTACGTTCAGGTGCTATTGCGGGGATGCTAACCCTAACCAGAAATTCGGATAGCCAGAGGGTCGCGGGTTGTCGTATAGCACCTTCCGTCACTGACACCATAGCTCTGGCAATGCTTAGTCGACTGCAACCTTGTGCATATATATATTCAGCACGAAACAGTGCCTGTAAGTTTTCCAGTAGGTATATGCGGTCAAGTTGACTTTACCTTCACCTTTTTGGTCGATGGGCACCAAAACTGTCGTCGTGTGAGCCCGCCTTGAGCTGGCTACACGGATTGGCATCTTGCCCTAGTCACTGCAAAGCAGCACACAAACGTTTTCTATTTTCTCCCAAAAAAAGAGAAGATTCACCTTAAAAATGCCTCGCGTTTCCTTGCTTTCGCGCACCAAAAACAAGAGATTTCCCGTCTTGGAACAGACGCCACACTGCTCCCTGCTGCAACAGTTCTGTTTTGTGAGCAAAAACAGAGAGGGATGAGAGTCTCGAGAGCCTTATCGCTCCAGAGAATGGATATTGGGGCGAGAAAATAAAGCAAAGTCCTTTTTACCCGAAAATCAAGCACTGGAGCATACGACTACAGCACCCATAAGTCCGAGTTTAGTTGTTTACATCTCGGCCGGAGCACCCATTGCAGTAGGGTGCTGACACGCTATGGGATTTTTCCCACGAACTTGGGTTTTTTCCAGCTGTCCGGGAAGTTTACCCACAATTTGGGATTATTTTTTGTCTAGACATTTTCAAAAGGAAATTTACTCGAAGAGTTTCCTAACCAAAAAAATATAAATTGCTTGTCAAACGGATATACTAGTCGGAGTTCTAATTACAGAAATAGGAAAACAATATAGTTGGTAATAGATATGCTACAAGAGTAAGGAACGAAGAATTATTTACATTGAAGTATAACAATGCCTGTTAGTTAGCCGCCAAGTACCGCACGAGAAAGGGGCATCGCATGTGAAACATCAGACGGATTGTCAATTCCTAGATATGAATTCTGTGGGAATTTTCCACCAGTAATGGGAATTTCTTTAGGTCAAGCTTGGGAATTCTTAAATCCGACGACAAGCCATGATCCCATTTCTTCCAGAGAGAGATCAGTCGGGCTGCGGCCGTCGAAGGGTGTGGTTTAGCGTCTCCGCTTCTGCGACTCCTGGGCCTCGCGACCGCTGGTGTAACGGGAGAAGACCTGGAAATAAATTGAACCCATGTCTCTGAGTGGGCAAAATGGACCAAGACTTTTTGCCCGCACTTGAAATTTAAAGTGAGCTCTAATGGCACACACAGGGGTGGCTTTTGAAGCCGTGGGTGTGTCACACGTTGGGGTGCGCTGCCCATGGGTGAATCGTCTTAATTTATGAACATGGCAGCATTTTATTGAATTATAAATATGCGTGAACAGTTGCTTTAGGATCTTTAGAACATGTAAACGTGCAAATTTCTCTCAATTATGAATACGCGTAAGTATGCGATATGTGGATTGATGAACGCGCATAGCTACGTGTTTTATGAATGTATGAATACATGCGAGCGAATAATTGATGGATTATTCAACGCATAAGCGTTTTTATGAGACTGAATAGTTGGTATGTATTTTATTAAAATATGAATGTGTCAGTGGGCGTATTATGAAGCTATGTTATGTATTTTATTAATATATGAATGTTTCAGTGGGCGTATTATGAAGCTATGTTGTGTGTTTTATTAATATATGAATGTTTCAGTGGGCGTATTATGAAGCTATGTTGTGTGTTTTATTAATATATGAATGTTTCAGTGGGCGTATTTTCAAGCTATGATATGTATTTTATTAAAATATGAATGCGACAGTGGGGTTATTATCACGCTTAGAGAAATAATCACTACCATTTTATGAAGCTCCAGAGAAGCTTTGAATAGGAATAAGTACCCATTTTACGAACTTTTCAATAGGTATAAGAACCCTGTGTAAAAATCTTTGAATGGGTGTAAGTACCATTTTATGAATTTTTGAATGGGTACATAAGTACACTTAATGAATTCATCAAGATGTGTGGATATGCTTTTAATATTTATGAAGTAATACAAGAAGGTATATTATGAAATTAAGAAGATGTAATATAGAAGTATTAGAAATTTATCAATCCACCATGAATATGTTGCACATTACTGAATATGAATAGGTAGGCAGGTAATTGGTGAATTTATAAATGACATTAAATAAAAAATATTTATACACGAGTACGCAGGAGTAGTTGTTTTATAGTTCTTTAACATTTCTTGTGAATAAACAATGAATTCATGAACATACACGAGCTCATAAATCAATTTTTTATCAAGAAAGTTGGCGCATAAGAACCTTGTATAGATTACACCGCTTTGTAGTCGAGCGACAGCGTGCGCTGTACTGGCGACAACGGGCCCGAGCCCCACGAGTAATGTCTGTTCAGAGGCTCAGTACCTGTCAACCTTTTGCTGTTAAAATAAGTTGTGCTGCGAGTTGAGGGCTTCCTGGCTCAGTTCCTGTCAGCCTCAGTACCTGTCAGCCTTTTGCAGTTGAAATTAAATTTTGCTGCCTATAGAAGGCTTCCTCGAGGACGCTTGTTGGTTACGAATACACTAGGAACCCGATAAATGCACTAGAAACCCGAATAATACACTAGTGACCCGATAAATGCACTAGAAACCCGAATACTACACTAGTGACCCGATAAATGCACTAGAAACCCGAATAATATACTAGTGACCCGATAAATGCACTAGAAACCCGAATAATACACTAGTGACCCGATAAATGCACTAGAAACCCGAATAATACACTAGTGACCCGATAATACAATAGTGACCCCATATATTCACTACTGACCCGATAAATGCACTAGTGACCCGATAAATGCACTAGTGACCCGATAAATACCCTAGTGGTCTGATATTACACTAGTGAACGAATATATACCTACACCAGTGACTCAATAAATACACTAGTGACCCAATACAAGCTCTAGTGACTCAATAATTACACTAGTGACCCGTGCCATCCTCAAATAACGGCAAAAATCAATATTTCCTAACTTATATGAGGTTCACCTGTATTACGCGATCTGTTGGCTGCTTGCTTGCTTGCTTGCTTGGTCCATCTCTCCGTTCCCTTCTTAAGAAATAGCTAGGGGTGAAATTTGGCTACTGATCACTAAGAGGATCAGACAGAAAAAAAGTTGCCGCTTGAAATTCATCGTAAATAATTTTTTTTAATATGCTGAAAACCACTGCAGTTTCTGAAGCCCCATCCGCTGTTGAGATTATCGTTGCGTCTTGACCTTTTACTCTCGAGCTTGGGAAAGAGAAGCGTCCCTTCTAGAAATTATCAGGATCTTCAAAGAGAGGTATTTTAAAATCGACCTTGATCAATAAAATTATCGGTATATCCCGAGGCTTCTGCTCATGCTGGGCGTATTTTTAGTGGGACCAAATCTATCACTTAATTTTGCTCCTATTTGCCTTTTTTATTTATTTTCTTTAGCTCTCTTTCTTCGACAATAAAATGTGACACTAGAAATGTTGCTGCCCAAGTAAATTCTAGAATTAAAGTTCACTAGCGGGAGCCTGTGGAAATTATATCGAATAAAATAACTGTTTTCCGATAATTTCTCAAACTCGTATAAAGCATACGAAGTGTGAAATTATGTTCCCTCTCAGCCAGCAAATCGTCTACCCATGACCTACAAGCAGGAGTAGTTTAATTGAAAAGAAATGAAAACTTGGCTCCTGTCTTCCATACAGAGATGGTTTCCAAGATACCCTAATATTTTTCAGTCTAATACTGAAGCGTCACGGTCGTACTAACTCACAGACTAGTAACTAAGGGAGGGACAAGCAGAATTGCCAATAAGATGTTTTAACTGCACACTGGGCTTAATATACAAATTTCGGTAGCCATGGTACCGTTCTCATTATTAAATCACCAATCTTGGTAGCCTTGATACTGTCCTCACTACATTACCAATCTTTGTAGCCTATATACCGTTCTCATGAAATTACCAATCTCGGTGCACATGATACCGTTCTCATTAAATTATCAATCTTGATAGCCATGATACTATTCTCTATAAATTACAAAGCTCGGTGGCCATGATACCGTACTCATTAAATCACCAATCTCATTAGCCATGATCTTTGCACAAAATGGCTGCCATTCAAGGCATAGTAAGAACAGTGCTACCATATTTACAAATACAACAGGATTAAACGCCAGCATATCAAAGCGTAAAACTGAAGCGTTGACTTTTTACCACGAGCGATACGTAACATGCTGAAATGACATTTATGGAGTAATGAAAATAATGACGATGCTAACATTCTTTTCAACAGGAGATGCGTAACGGGATCAACTAAGTTAATGTAGCAATGTACTATGACAGTGCAATTGACTTTGCAATTATTAGAGAAGCGTAACATAATGAAAGATGCTAGTGTGGAGTTGTAAAGTGACTCTGCAATCGCTTTCATAAATACAGCGTGATGAAATACCCAAAGAGCGAAATACCCAAGCGACTCCTTGTCAATTAGAGCTACAGTACTATTCAACATTATGAATTTCCTGAGTTTTTGGGTTAAACGGAACTATCTAGAATAGATTGTTAGGTTAGATTAGATAGCCGGCAGTAGACAGAACAACAGGCCCATCCCCAGAGAGCTGCCGGGATTTGATTGCGCCCCGGCCCCCGGTATCCGGAAAAAAGCCCCGGTAGGAATAAAGCCCCGCTTTGCCTTGAAGCTTGACTTGGGAGTGGGAGCTCTATGCATTTATTTGAATATAGCATATTTAGGTAAACTAAATACTTTTGTTCTCAGCTAAAATTGACTTAGCATTTGCATGTGCGAGCTTGGGTCGCAATAACCGCCTAAATTTGACGCTGCGGACAACTTTGTCCGTTTTTCGCACTTTAGGCCCTAATATCGGGTAAACCCGAACTAATCTCGGGTCAATCGGTAAATATTCGGGTTCTATGTCGGGTAGGTTAGGGAGGCAAGGCCTGTTTTTTTTTTTCACAAGAAATTTTCGGGTACCGTCACTTTTAGTCAATGGTGAGATAGGGTTAGGTAAGCTTAGATTAGTGAGGTTAGGTTAGGCTATATGCAAAGGAGCCCAATTATTGATTTTGCACTTGTTCTACGTCGAAAACTCGGGTCTATCGGGTTAGGCCTATCCAGAAAGCACCGAGCGTCATGGGAGGACTCACGATAAACTAGCATAAAAAAGTGACGTCATCAATGACGTCAACATCGACGAGCGCTCCGGCTGAGCAGCCTATGAGCCTTTTATCAATTTTGCCAGAAGAAATTACTGTCAGTTGCAAATATCATCCGTTAAGCACATAAATAAACCAAGAAAATATGTACAAATTCAGCAATAAATAATTTATTTTGATGCTTGTATCAAGAAGTTTGCGTCTCCGTTTTCACAACAAAGGCGATATCACTGAGGAAAAGAGAAGGGACATTTAGTATGACGATAGACACTTTCAACCCATGCACGAGGGTGTTCCCACACAGGATCAACGCGCATGGGAACACCAAGTTGGGAAAGAAAAGGAAGAAAAGATGGAAGAATTATCAGTGGGAGTAAATGATGGGAAGAAAGCAAAGTTGGCACGAAAGACAGACGTCCCGAAGGCCTAGATAATTGCTAAGGTTACCTACAGGGTCCCCCTGGGTTCGCTGCTCCCCATAACATAGGTTGGGCGATCACGGCACCCACACTCACTGGTTCGTGCCGCAATATTAACCAACTGGCCCCAGAAAAGTACGTACGGCTGCAGTCGATCACGGGTCACCAAAAACTATGGCATCATCGACGGTAGGCTCAACGTCCCCCACCCCAAACACCCTCCCATCTCTGCAAAAGGTAAGTGCATGAAGGCAGCTGTGCATGCCTAGCATAACTGAGTCGCTGCACCAAGCGTCCCAAGGGGCTCGTTTTCTGGCTTGGTATCGAACCTCGCGCCACTGGCACCCACACGTAAAGCTGCTGCTATCGTGGATATGCCAGGTGCCCCTTCTAATCTAGCTTGTGATCCTTATCGTCATTAAATGACGGAAAAAATATTATTTACCAAACTCTTCTCTTCTTGCACTCCTCTTCTCGGTTCTCATCTGAGGTATGGTTTTACAGCACGTGCATCGTGAGCTCCCAGAGCAGAAAGTATTCTCAAGGCGATGGCAAACCTAGCTATTGTCTGTGCTATCCCGCAGAACAAAAGGTATTCGCAAGACGCTACAATAATAACACGCCACTGCTAGCAGCCACACGCGCCACAATAATATCACGCAACTGCCAGCAGCCACACGCGCCACAATAATATCACGCCACTGCCAGTAGCCACACACGCCACAATAACATCACGCCACTGCCAGCAGCCACACGCCCCACAATAATATCACGCCACTGCCAGCAGCCACACACGCCACAATAATATCACGCCACTGCCAGCAGCCACACGCCCCACAATAATATCACGCCACTGCCAGCAGCCACACACTCCACAATAATAACACGCCACTGCCAGGAGCCACACACGCCACAATAATAACACGCCACTGCCAGCAGCCACACGCGCCACAATAATAACACGCCACTGCCAGCAGTCACACGCGCCACAATAATATCACGCCACTGCCAGCAGCCACACGCGCCACAATAATAACACGCCACTGCCAGCAGCCACACGCGCCACAATAATAGCACGCCACTACCAGCAGCCACAC
>LQNS02278186.1:7330997-7373854 GCA_001587735.2 Parhyale hawaiensis
CACGCGCCACAATAATAACACGCCACTGCCAGCAGCCACACGCGCCACAATAATAACACGCCACTGCCAGCAGCCACACGCGCCACAATAATAACACGCCACTGCTAGCAGCCACACACGCCACAATAATAACACGCCACTGCCAGCAGCCACACACGCCACGATAATAACACGCTACTGCCAGGAGCCACACACGCCGCAATAATAACACGCCACTGCCAGGAGCCACACGCGCCACAATAATAACACGCCACTGCCAGCAGCCACACGCGCCACAATAATTACACGCCACTGCCAGCAGCCCCACGTGCCACAATAATAACACGCCACTGCCAGCAGCCACACACGCCACAATAATAACACGCCACTGCCAGGAACCACACGCGCCACAATAATATCACGCCACTGCTAGCAGCCACACGTGCCACAATAATAACACGCCACTGCCAGGAGACACACAATGGGCCTCCAGGCAGCCATGCTGTCGTTACCAGGGCCGTCTCAAACTGCCTCCTCTGAATGGTAGATGCAGAGAATAATGACAGTAGATCGTGTCGAGTAGATTGTTCGTAGATACGCCACTGATCTACGTTGATATTACCCTGTAGATAGCCTGTACTATTACTGCATTGTTATGTGAATTACTTATGGCCCTACAGAAGCTGCCGTTTAGAAATATAGATACTTATATGTCGTTTGTGTCTTGGTAAATATGTGAGATGCGTGTATATCTTGACAGATGCTGTCCTGTAGAGATGTAGATACTTTTATATATCTCATTAATGATGTATGTAGATGTTGTTTAAATGCCGTGAGTATACAGCGCTCTATGCTCAGCAGATATCTTGGAGATATGACGTAGATACTGCTAAGTAGATATTGTGAAGAATTTAAGTAGATATTGGTGAGCAAAAGCCTGGATAAGTGAAGTAGATATTGCTTAGTTTCTATCGTGAAGAATTTAAATAGATATTGTTAAGCCGATAACGTGAAGAATTTAAGTTTATATTCATAAGCAGAAGCCTGGATATTTGAAGTAGATATTGTTGAGCGGATATCGTGAAGATCGGTAGCAGATATTATGATATTGTTGAACAGTTATGGTGCAGATGCGATGTAGATATTGCTGAGCAGATATTATGAAGACATAAAGTAGCCATTGCTGAGCAGATATGAAGTAGATATTTCTGAGCAGTGTTATATAAATTTGAAGTAAATACTGCTGAGCAGATGTGAATATATAAAGTAGATTTGCTGAACTCATGTGAATATATGAAGTAGATTTACTGAGTAGATGTCAAGATATGAAGTAGATATACTGAGTAGATGCCAAGATATGAAATAGATATACTGAGTAGATGTCAAGATATGAAGTAGATATACTGAATAGATGTCAAGATATGAAGTAAATATGCTGAGTAGATGTCAAGATATGAAGTTGATATACTGAGTAGAAGTGAAGATATGACGTAGATTTTCCAGAGCTGATATCGTGGAAACTTGCCACAGATATTATTCTGCTGCTATAGTGTGTGAAGATATAGAGTAGATACTGGTAAAAAAATATATGATAATGTGTAGACTGCGCTAAGTTGTTTAACAAATGTTTTGTAGATAGTGCAGGGTAGACACTAAAATTTAAGCTGCATATCAGAGTTCTTCTGACTTGACGTATAGAGATATCGCTGGTAGATATGTAGGTACTTCTTTCTTTACTGGTATGCTACATGGCATTGCCTAGTCGAAGTTTCCAAGTTAAGACTAGGGAACCCTAGTGTTGGCCACAGTTCATTTACTACAGATAGTTATGGAAGCTTTTAGCGAACACCCCGGGGCCAATTTCAGCCAATGAGCGACCGCCTGACTCACGTCAATTTCAGCCAATGAGCGACTGCCGTGTCACTATTCTGAGGAAACAAATGAGGCCACGAGCGACGGCTCCTTGTACTATACCAGAAATACTTTTCCGCCAATTATTTATCATTCATTAAATTATCTCAAACTGGAACTACACATACACTAATTACATAAACGAGGAAAATAATAGACCAGAGATTAGAGGTTTAGTTGTTTTGCATCTTGATTTCTTGCGCCATTACTAGAACTGAGGAAATCGTCCGAAAATGTTTACCTAAGTAGAAGCGAATGCTGTTGGGTGAGTATAAATGATTCCCATGGGTTTCAAAGGACAAAATTGGACGATTTTCATTCACTTAGAAAACTTTGCATGACAACAAGTTGTAAAGAAGAATGCTATACATACATGAAAGCACAATAAACTGCTATGAACAATTTGACAAACGTTTATATAACAAAACAAACGCGACACACACTTTGCCTCTCGCAGGTACGACGCCACTGCGGAAATTACCCAAGATCCCTCGGTCTTGGGATACCCAGAGGCCTGTCGCATTCAGCGCGCTGGGTAACCCCGGGTTACGCAGTGTGACCTCGAGGGTAACTCCGTCTCCGAAATCCGTGTCGCATTGAGCTGTTTACCGTCAATGAGACACGTCAGGGTTACCCGGTGTTACGCAAACTCGTTACCCTGCGAAATAGGTGGGTAGCGAGCGGAGTTACACAGTGTTGATGTCAAGTCTCGCCACATATGTATCGAATAAATATGCGTATTATTATGTTTTGTACCAGTGAAGACGTATTTTTCCTACATATTTACTACATGTGTTATTATTTTGTTACTAGGCTATATTCGTCGCAAATAAAACCAAATATTTATTTATTTAGCTGAGTGTTTAAATATTTCGAAAGCGCTTCTTGGTTTGTTTTACTTTTGAGCTCTCACGAAGTCGGTTATATGAGCTTATGGAGAAAAACCTTCAATTGGTGTATTTCATCAATTTCTTATAGTAGAAAGATCGGCAGGCACCTATCACGTAATTTTTAGAGGCTATTTCATTAAAATTAGCAATAATTACGAATAAACGTCTGTGTTTACATTGGGTTTGTTTTTGTTTTGGTTGCTTCGGAGTTACGCTTTCAGAAATCCTATCTCATTCACCTCTATAATAGCGTAACACCGAGTGAGTAACGCCGCGTAACACCGAGTAACTCTGAGGCAATCTGAATGCGTGGATTGCCTTTTGCAGTAGGATGCCCTACTGCAAAAGGAGTGACGCCATTGGCTGATGCTCTTTTGTGTGACGTCACAGTTCTGTAAGTGCAGGCTCTACTGTCTGACATAAGTACTATAGTAAGTGAAGTGTGGTGTTGGCTTGTACCGAGGCCACACTTTGAAATCTCGTGCTTAACCAAGACCCCCTAGAATACAAGGCCTGTTCGCGTCGTGACGTCAGAGCTGTGACGTCACGACGTTTAGTTCATCGGACCGACAGAGCTTAATTTTGCATTTTTTGCTGGTCCATCGACTACGGTAATTCACAGAATTATAAACTGTGAATGATACCAGCACGTTAACAAAGGCTATTTAACGCTACTCTGGCATAGTATGGCCCGTAATTTTCCCCACTAGGTAGACTAAAACGCGAAAAACTGTAACTGTAGAGCAGCTTTTCGAGCGCTCGCACACAGTGTAGACTGGCCACAGATGACACAAGTTGCTGCGTGTTATGGCCATGACATGCGTTAGTAAAAAACGAGTATCGTCATCTTCTCGTCCCAATACGTTGATGTGCTTTTTGAAATACCACACTTTCAAAGAATAGTTATTCATTTATTTATAAATCTCTCCCGATATAAGGAGACGTCGGTAACTAACAGCATTTGCAGAGAAAGCTGTACTGACGGTAAACATTTTCACACCATATTTTGGCAATCTGAAAGCTGTGTTCGCGAGAGTTCAACATAACGATCAAAGGCCATGATTAATAAAAGGTAAAAAGATGAAACAAAATGAATGGTACGAGCTACAGTACATTTTGAACAAAGAACATAAATATAACAGAAATAAACAGGAGACATGTTTAAGGCTACAGCGGTCGTCCGAACGGCACAGCTGTAGGCAGCATTTCCATACGCTGCACTAATTATTGATGCTACAGTGCTACT
This sequence comes from Parhyale hawaiensis, assembly GCA_001587735.2. Taxonomy (NCBI): domain Eukaryota; kingdom Metazoa; phylum Arthropoda; class Malacostraca; order Amphipoda; family Hyalidae; genus Parhyale; species Parhyale hawaiensis. The sequence continues at coordinate 7,335,024 of LQNS02278186.1, forward strand.
CTATGAAAAACAGAAACGTATTCCTAAAGTATTATTCACATATTTATGTATGTATAATGCGTAGCACGGATAGCAGTTGATATGCAAGGCAATATAGGTAAATGGGTTCCGAGTAGCAAAACTTTTGGGGCTAGTATGGGTAACTCCACATTCCCATCTATGATAGGCCTGCAAAATCTACCTAAACTTATTTAAATTATTGCAGATGTGAATACAGCACTATTTACTCTTAAATACCATGTATGTTCATAAACATACAACGATGCAATATAGGCCCAATTTCCTGTGAGAGCCAGCTAAAGATTATTATGTTAAGTAGTTTGACTCACCATTTTTACAGAGGAAGAAACAAGGAACATATATAAGAGTACGTCAAAAGCTTGGAGATTAGAATGTTGAATAGCGAAGGCACATGAACAGCAAGTCGGGAATGACGAGGATGGACAGAGCAAGATATCAGTGGGAGGACGGATATGGAAGGCAGCAAAGTGGGCACGAAAGAATGACGTCCTGAAGGCCTAGCTAAGCCTTGACCCACCACTCCCTCCCTTCAATAATGAACAGAGCCCCAAAATTCCTGCCATGCAGCCAACATACACGCATGTATGTATTGCAAAGCCCCTCCACGTTTTTATTTTTTCAGCCACAATCCACAATACGATTTCCTACTCTTCAGAGGGGTGAATCTAACAAGAATAACCTTATGGCCAATTCTGTGACCAAGAAACAACCAAAAACAGAACGTCTTAAATGCAATGAATGAATTCTTTAAATTACCTGCCAAGCAAGACAACATTTATGATAATTTTCACTCAAACTTTTACAATCCTGGTATTACAACTTGACTTCCAGCTGTTCTTGGTGACTTGCTTGTCTTCAGGAAGGTGAGGAGCCGCTGACAGACACATCGACCCTCTCCAAAGTAGGAATCCGCACAGAGACCATATAATTAAACAAATATGTTTATTGAAGGTATCTTAAGCTTCCATTAGCACTCTAATGCATCTTGATTCGTAGTTTCTTCCCGCAGATGATGTGGTTGCATCAGCTATTCTTCCAACTTTGATGCAATTGTCGACGAAACAGCTTTCAATAACCAAAAGACTATCGGACAAATAAGACACACTAGGGTATCTATGATACCAAATCGAATCAATTCTTTTCACTGATGCTCAGTAATTAGGGTAATTAGGATGCCGTGAATCTGGATGATCTTTAAAGTTGGCAATTTTATTAAGGAAAGCATGGTTAATGGAGCAGGAACAACACAAATTATTCGCTGTCATTTTATGACAGCGCGGGCACACTAGTAAATCTATAAAATAGCAATTATTAGGACAAACATACATGAAAATAATAACAAATAAATAATACATGAAAAGTAGAGAACTTATAAGTTATGAACAAGCAGAAGTATGATTGCTAGATTATAAATAATAAGATGATAATAATAATCATGTTTTACCACGGTGCTGAAGTTTCAGTCCTATGGAAAAAAAGCAGGCCCCATCCATGTTTGTGATTTACTTTATTCAGTTTTTTAGCGAACCTTTTATCGTGTGAGACGCTTTTATGGAAGTAAAATTTTTACATGCCACGATCTACCATCAAGCAATAATAACTACTCAATTTCTAGCAGATATTTTTTTATCGTAAAATTTTCAAAAGTTTTCTCTTGATTTTCATTTTTATTACATTAGTGTTTTCCATCAATGTCCAAGGTTTTTTCCATATATCACCTCAGCCCCAATTTTTCAATATTGCCGGGAAAAAGTTTTCGTTCTCCTGGAATTTTTATTTCATTTGGAATTCTTCCCCTGGAATTTTTACTTCATCTGGAATTCTTCCCCTGGAATTTTTACTTCATCTGGAATTCTTCCCCTGGAATTTTTACTTCATTTGGAATTCTTCCCCTGGAATTTTTACTTCATCTGGAATTCTTCCCCTGGAATTTTTACTTCATTTGGAATTCTTTAATTTCACTCGTATTTGTCACGCGCCGAAGTTTGCACTCCTTTCGAAGTTTTCCACTCTAAGCGACAGAAGTTTTTTATCTACTCGGAGTTCTTCATTTCAACCATAATATTTACTTTCCTTTCAATTTTCTCTCTTATGAAGAGAGTTCTAACACGCACAAAAGTTTTCCTCCATCAGTTGCATTTTTTATGCCTTTCCGGATATTTTTTCAATTAAGTGTCAGTGTTTTTGGTATTCTCACGCAGCCGTGGGGGTATTGGCCTCAACCATGATTTTGATCAGGGGGTCGCAATAATCACGCGAGCCTTCAGTCTCTGACGCCATATTCATGACAATCTTTGGTCGAGTACAGCCGTGCACTCCTCTTGGACCAAGCGAAGATTCATCTGCAACACGAACCGGTGCACGCGTGCTGCGATGCGCCGTCCACTTTTCCCGAAAATTTTCGATCTTTTATCGAAATTTTTCACTCCCTTCTCACTAGCGAAGTTAAGACGTGGCAGCTCACCGCATTTCAATGCGGGGGATCTCATTAAGAGATATCGCTCTAACGACTCATTAAAGTGGACACGATCGGCAGCGTCCTGGCTGCTCATTAACGCGTGTTGGGCGCACCTACTTAACGGCCTAATTTATGCACCACCTAATTAATACTGATGATCTGATTAGCTTTAATTTGCCTCCTCATTAACAGCAAAGCTCTTTCTCATTAGTTCAGTGGCTGAGCACGCGGTCATGTAGCCCATCCCCCCCCCCCGGGCCTGAATATGTTCAATTGTTGATAAAATGTTCAATGAGTGAACTAATTTGAATGCCACTTTGTACGCTGCATTGAGAGGGGAAAAACTTAATAAGAGCTTACGATTATCGTCTTTTCTATGTAACTGGAAAACGTTTCATGGGAACTGATGTTCTTTTGTCGTTGCGTTTCCATTGATTGGAAATTAATTTTAGGCTCAATTATATCTCAGGTTCGTACTTTTATGGGAAAATCCTCTATTAGAACCGACATATGATTTTTTTCGCATGTTTTTTCCCAATGCCATAAACTGAAAAATTTTTCAGAAGAAACAACATTCTTTTTTCCTGTAGTGTTTTTTCTTCAGTATAGTTTCCAGGGAAACAACAAGAAGGTTGTTGGGAACTGGTGCTTTACTGGGAAACTACTTCATAAGAACTAATTTACGATTGACGGACGGTTGAATTTTACTGGAAAATGCTTAGTGGGAGCTCAGCTAGGAATTATTTTCAGATGTTGCATTTTATTTAGAAATGTTTTAGGTACGTGAAATAATAAACGATTCTCGTAGGTTTAGATTTCAGCGGAAACATTTATGCGAACTAATGTACAGTTATGTTAAATATGATTTGCATTGTAAAGCGCTTTATTAAAATGTATCCATGCAGTGGTGGGCACTTTGCATCTGATTCAAGAACGTTATATAAGAACAAACACAAAGAAGTTGTAAACCTGAATTTTCTGAAAAAAAAAATATTTTGCGAAACGTAAATTAAATTTGAATCCAACGCTCAACGTCTACTGAACTATCGAGTTCAACCCCAATCACTGTCCACTGTAAGGGGATGGGTTTCAGCTGCAGCTCGTGTGTATCTCCCGAAGACCTTAGGGATAAGAACAGAGGAATGCAATCTATGTCCCTTGAATAGCTTGTAAATCGTACATGGACAAGCAACGCTCGTCAGCGAAGCGATGTACCAAATCCTCCTGAGCACACAGCTGACTGGGCCTAAAAGTCACTGTAGCAAAGTAAAGTATATTGCAGCAACAGAAACTCAGAGAAGGAACCATTATCCGAACTAGAGAACTCTGAGAGCGCATACCTCCGCCAAGTGAGGCAACGGTAGCAAAAAATTCAAATTGGCTCTGAAACCATAATTTTCTTTCTATTAACTCCAAAATCTAATCATTTGTGTCTTTTTATATTAATAACAGCTTGTTCAATATCTTGAAGATCCGTTCATAACTTTTTGAGTTATAGTGTTAACAAACGTTATGACAGACATGAGTCAAACATACAAACGAACAACCGATCTCAACCAAAATTTGATCATTTATGTCTTTTAACATTACTAGAAACTCCTACAAATTTTATAAAGATCCATTCATTGTTTTTTAGTTATTGTGCTAACAAGCATAAAATTAAAAACAGTGACAAACGAACAAACGAACAAGCAGATCATTACCAAAATTTGGTCATTTACTCTTTGTTATATACCTAACAGCTCATGTTAATTTCATCAAAATCCATCTATAACTTTTTGAGTTATGGCATCGAGAAAAATGAGGCAGACAAACAAACAAACGGATAGACATATCTTCACCAAAAGGTAATCATCTGTTCCTCCTAACATACCTAACAATCCCTGTAAATTTCAACCAAATCGGTTAATAACTTTTTGAGTTATCTTGGTGACAGACAGACAAATAGACAAACAGCAAGACAGACAGACAAACACGACGAAAACATAACCTTCTTGGCGGAGGTAACAAAAGCAGTATGGAAGGCACCTACAGACTACTTCTTGATCACACAACACTGACTTTCCGAAAGAACCCAACCCTCTTAGAAGCACGGGAAACAAGGCTTTTTGCACCTCAAAAGCAAGCTTCTCATCAACATGAATACCCAGTACCTCAGAAAGCCACAACGCTGCAGTACAATGTCACCAGTGTGTAGCTGTGGGTGCTGGAGTGAAAGAGTCCGAAACCGACTAGTCACCATATATTTTCTTGCTAACCTTTTAGTCCTCTATGCAACTGCCCGCAGGTAGTTTTCGGTGCCATCACAGTATTTTGATTTTATCATTTGTAGAACATGGCCCAGGAAGATTTGGTGGATCGCTTCAGTGACGAGCGTTGCTGCCCTTGTACGATTTAGAAGCTATTCAAGGGACATAGATGGTATTCCTCTGTTTTTAGGTTTGTTAACCTTATTGAGTTTCCTCCATTCCCACGTCGCCAATCTAGTGTATCTTCATAATAATAATCATAGCTATTGCGGTCTGACCATTTTATGAAGGCGGTTCGGTCGTGGTCAAATTCCTCAATAGCGTTGCCAATTCTATAAGTATATCTGAGATTTTGGTCGGCCCATATCTTAGCCCCGCCCACTAACTGCATATAGAGAAATCTCAGAAATATTCATAGGATTGGCCCCGCTGTAGCGGAATTTGACCACGACTGAACCGCCTTCATAAAATGGTCAGACTATAGTTTCCACCACCAGAGATATCTAGTAGGCTCATTTAATCTAAGCATCTGGACAAACTCACACACATTCAGTAAACTATTCAGACCTATACATGGATATGTACACACCCCCACTTCTATACACTTACTTATGCACATCTACACGAGGCGATGCATCTAGAAGCATAGACACGATCTCTAACATACATATGCACCCACCTACACGCACTAAAACACATAAACACACCTACACACTCCATCATACTCACACTAATCTACATACACTATCCAACGTTCGTTCACAACCATGTGCGCACACACACACACATTACCTAATTTACGTACACATAGAGGGACCCGAAGTTACCTAAACTCACGTACGCTCACAAACACACCTAAACACACCCTGTCATAGGCACACACACGCTCTCCAATGTACGTACACACGCACCTACACTTGCACAAACACGCTCATTCCCTAATTTACGTACAGGCACAGAGACCCAAACTTACGTATGCCCACATCCCCTTAGTTTTACACACCCACACCCCCACCGGGCGTGTACACACACCCTAAGGCACGCCTACAACACCCATGGGTGCAGCAGAGCAAGGCGCTCGAGCAATCAGAGAAAGCAATTTGGCTGCAGCGTGACAGAGGCAGCGGCTGCCGGGGCCTGCAGTTGACTGTAGCAAGTGCCTGCGTCTGTGCAACTTTCTTCCAAAGTGAATCTTGACGGCGATAGGTGAATGCCATTTGCTACCAAAGCGAGTTCTCTATTTCTTCTGCATGGAAGTGTGGAATTTGTTCAAGGAAGAGTTTAAGCTGTGTAAGATAAGAGTAATTTTAAGAAAGCATTTTTTCTTAAGCTATGTAAGATAGTAATAATAATAATTTTGAGAAAGCATTTTTTTACATGGGAGAGAGGTTTGGGAAAGATATGTATTAGGAATAGATATATACAGTGGTGGAAATAAATATTCATACACCATGAAATATACTGTATCTCTATGTAATAATAAAAACATATATATATATATAAATTATCAAAGCAGTAAATACATAGCTTTGAATAAATAGTAGATAAAGTTACCTGCAAGTTGACATGAAGTAACATTATATGTATGTTCTACATTAGTATAGACATTGACAATAAAACTCAGTGCAGAATTATGGAAAAGAGAGCCATTTTACTACCAACAATAATAAAAATGCGAATGAAAACAAAATACAGTAGATGTCAAATTATAAAATTTGTAACGTCAAATTATAAAACTGGTAAACGTTTCGGGTTTCACCCATCATCACTACCTCTGTAAATGAGAAAAAAAATGTTACAACGAATAACTAGTACATAAAAAAGGACTTCCTATAAAATTGGAAAACTACTATTGACTAGCAATAGCAAGAGAATGAGCACTATTTTGGTCATTTAAAATTAGTTTCTGTTTGAAAATAGAAAGCGATTTAAGTAATCTTATGTCTAAGCTACTGCACAAAAAAAAGTGTTTTGAAATTCTTACGGGAGCCACACGCCTCAGTATGCAGTCGCACAGAAGAAAATGAAGGCTGTGTAAGAATATTGCCTGTACGACCGCTTCTTCCGGCGTGCTCAGACACTCTCTTGAAAAGCATATGCGAAGTAGATCCTACGTACGATAATGAACAAAGTTCACAACAGTATTGATAAATAAGAGAGCTCTGCACGCCACGAGGATATCTGTCTTTGTACTGAAAGAATAACTTTACTATACATTTATTGGACACAATGATCTTAAAGTCTAAATCAGTAACGTACAGTCTTAAAAGCTAGGTTAATTCGCGCCGCAGTTTTCCGACTGGCTACCAAATAATGGTATGGCAAAGAAGCTACTGGTTCTGGATGCAACTACAGCAGTATTTGGTATCATTTTGTCCAATAAATGTACTGTAAAGTCATTCTTTCAGTACAAAGACAGACTTCCTCGTGGCGTGCAGAGTTCTCTTATTTATCAATACTGTTGTGAACTTTGTTCATCATCATACGTGGGATCTATCTCGAGTATGCTTTTCAAGAGTTTCTGAGCACGTCGGGAGGAGCTGTCGTACAGGCAATATTCTTACACAGCCTCCATTTTCTTCTGTGCGACTGCATGCTGAGGCGCGTGGCTCCCGTGAGAGCCTAGAGAATTTCAAAACACTTTTTTTGTGCAGTAGCTTAGACTTAAGATTACTTGAATCGCTTTATGTTTCTAAACAGAAACCAATTTTGAATGACCAAATTAGTGTTCTTCCTCTTGCTATTGCCAGTCAATAGGAGTTTTCAAATTTTATGGGAAGTCCTTGCTTTAGTAACTAGTTATTCGTTCTAACAATGTTTTTTTATTATTCTCATTTACAGAGGTACTGATCATGAGTGAAGCCCGAAACGTTTACCGGTTTTATAATCTGACTTTACAAATTCTATAATTTGACGTCTATTTTGTTTTCATTTGTATTTTTATCATTGTTTGAGTAAAATGGCTCTCTTTTCCATAATTCTGGCACTGAGTTTTATTTTGGACACTTATTGTAACTATTTATTTATTATTAGAAGCTATTGCGTACATCAACAAATATTTAAATGTTAAATATTAATAAGGTGAATAAACATATTCACACAAACAAATACGATTAAATTGTATGTTTTCTACTGATAGTCTCTCTTCAATGCAAACTTATATAGGAAAGAAGTCTTAATTTCATTTCACGTTAATATTACGCATTTTTGCTATATTGAGCGAAAAAAAAATTGTTCTCTGGCACCCGCTAAAGTTACTAGTAAGCAAATATATAATTTGTAAAGAACATCTGGTCCTACATATATTATAATGAACTTGAATAAAACATGTATGACCTGGTACTCGGTGAACATGGTAAAGAAGAGTCGAGAAGAGGCGCAGTTGAGTGAAGTTATACCCATTAGACATGACTTGTCCCTAACGTTTGTTAGATAAGCTGGCAACGTTCATTTGGGTCGAATTTCAGCCAATGGGGCTACAGAAAACTTACGCCTGGTGCATAGAATGTATAGTTTTCAACCGTCTCAGGCATAATCGTGTTGCGTCTAGCAGCTACGACACTTTCTTTCGTGGCAAGGCGGAAGTTCCTTTCTGAAGATCATGGAAACTTGAGCCTATTGGGAGCAGGTAAGATCTCTTCGCTGTTCCAATCGATGATGCCTTGCATAGAGGGCCGAAGCCTTAGTCCCGTCTTCTCTCCGGGAATGGACCCATTAATAATCGGTGCCCCTGGCCTGCTTTCTATTCAGAAATAGTTGGAGAACTAACATTATCGTCAACACAGTGTTTCACTCTAGAAATCAAGATTAAAAGCAGAATCAGGTAAAATTCACTAAAAATTCTGTAAGATTCAACGCAACTTTAAATAGAATTCACATAAATGTTATCAGACGACGTGCAGATTTCGGGAAATTTCTCAAACAAACTTCAACGGGTAAAGCTCAGTTAAATATTTTTTTCTATGAAAAATTAGAGATCAACTGCAACTTTAGAAAAATCAATCGGAAGCACTTTAGGATTCAATTCAGATTAGATGAACTTTTCTGAAAAAATCTTGGATTCAATAAACCTTTTTTTTAAATTTTCGCCAACAATGCTAAAATTAATGCTACATATAGATCAAATTCTCTACTAATATTCCCAAGTTTCATTACAGGTTTAAATAAAATACTCTCTAAAAACTTTAAGATTCACTACAGACTTAAACCACATTTGTTTCCGAAGACTCCAATGCTCACTACAAATTTAGATGAAGTACCAGTATTCATCACATATAATACTGATATTTTTTACAAAACCTCCCAGAGTTCAACATTGATGTTCACAACATTTATAAAAAATCTGTAATTCAGTATAGGACGCCATCATAAAATTCTATGAAAAAGTTTTTAGATTAACTTGTGAATTTAGATGAATTCTAAACAAAGCTCTCTTGTGTCAGGGCCGTACTCGACGTTCACATGAACAACGCGATGCCAGGATATGCCGCTGGCATGTCGCTCATAATGTCACCGTATCTATGCTACCGAGCTGAAATATGTTTTAAAACGAGTGAGTTGCTCATTCTCGCCTCCAGTTGATGAAGGTCTCTCATAATTCCCAACACTCAGTAGGTACAAAACGAAATTAAATTCGGAATAAAAAGGCCCGCAACCACAGATTTCCAAGAAAAAAATACAAGAAAAAAAAATCGTGGAATGACTGAATTTTTATGAGAAGCTCTCTCAATAGTGCTAGGATTAAAACCTGATCTAGAAACTATTCTTCCTACAACAATGAGGTTAGCTACAGATTTGGGTAATCTCCTTATCGGAAATCTCTAAGATTAACTGCATTATACGTGAAATGCTCTCCAAAGCGGCGAGACTAACGTAGGTCTAGATTAAAGTTCTGTTAGAAACCCTTGACTGAGTGACATAATTCGAAAAAATTCTCCTGTAACAACCCCAACATTGACTATATATTATATAAAATTCTCTCCACAACGCTAAGGCACCATGCCGATATAGATTAAATACCTGTTACATGAACCCTCGGATTAGCTGAAGTTTCTGATATAATTCCCTTCGAAAATACATCCAAAGATTAAGTGCATTTATACGAGATGTCATCTAAAGCGCAAAGACTCCACGCAGTTCTGGATTAAATTCCCATTCAAAAACGCTTAGATCAGCTACAGAATTCGATAAAATTCTCCCTAAAAAACTCGCAGATGAACTGCCTTTTTCCATAAGCGTCTCCCACGCAACAAATGACTCCATTCAACAGCGATCGAGCATCGAGTAAAAATAAGGGGAAAATAACGCCTCGATTCTAAGTTATTGGATCCTTTGCCCCCTGGGGGCTGCAATCAGTCCCTTAGGACCCCGCGAGCCCCCGTACCTTGGGGTCCCCCGTGTTAGGGGAAATCGTTAGAGCAAAACGGATTTGTGAACGAGAGTCTAAAAAATACGGACCAGGGAATTTGTTCTGACTTGGAATCGTTTGGGGAGCTTGCTTTTTTGAGAGAGTTTTGGGGATTGTGACTGGGGAGACTACAAGCGTGACTTTTCGGCACGGGATGTTTTGGCGAATGTGACTCAGGGATGTCGGGTATTTTGACTGGAGAAAGTCATAAAATTTGATGGGGAAATGTCATGGAAACGTAGGTAATATTGCTTTCGAAAAACGAAAAATGGGATTTTGAAGGTCGGAATGGTGACGAAGGAAAGTCAGAAGTTGTGAGGGAAGAAAGTCAATGATGTGACAGGATAAATTGGGAATTTTGACTTAAAAAACTGGTATTTTGGATTTGAAAACCTAGGACAATGGTGTCTGGTACGGCTGGGAAACCGCAACAGACTAACAATATACTAATATTGGAGATAATGTCCTTGCTAACAATGGTTGCCAATGTAAAGACTGAAATTGGTAGTGCTTGTATGTTTGCTAATAAAGTATCTCATATAACTGCACTCATCTCTGCAATTGTTAACCCCCGTCAAAGAGATTGGGTTTTTGTCGGAGTTTTTTATCAGTCTGTCTGTTTGCATGTTTGCTTGTGTGTTTGTCGCTCTCTAAGTTTGTCTGCCTGTCACCTTAGTAACTTAAAAAAGTTATGGAAGGGTCTGCAACAAATTTGCAGGAATTGCTTTGTATGTTACGATGAATGGTTTATAAAAAAAAATATTGGCAATGATTTAAAAGAAATCTTGAATTTTATGATCAACTCTAATTTTTTGTTAACATGGCGTTTCCTGGTGGAGGTATGCGCTCTCAGAGTGCTTGTTTAGTCGCTAATGTTATGGCTATTTTCACCAGCGAACCAAGTGAGAAAGTGCTAATTGTGTTTTCGTCGAAGATTTAAGCAGCTGTATATATATTAGATAAGTTTGGTAGCAGCCTCTCTCTTATACAAGTTTGGTTAAAAACATTGCCTAATTGTAGGTTTCCTATATCTTCCTCGAGCTTCTCCAGCTGTCTTAGCTTAAAAACAATGCTTTTGTCTTGGGTTAGATGAAACAGCAGTCCCGTGCTGAGTTCCTCGGAATGGTGTTGCTGCTGTTCTGGGACATTTTCCATCGCTGTTTCTTCTGGCCTGCCCCATAAAATCGGCCTTCTCGCACGTCGATGCCCCCCCTGTTCCTGCAAAGGGATGGGAGTTGCTATGGCCTCACCGCTCGGAGTAACTTTCACGAATTACTACATGTGCCACGTAGAAAACACAGTCATCAGCAACCATCCCACCAAGAAACCCACAATATACTGCCGATACGCGAACGACTGTTTTCTGGTCATCGACAGCCTCCAGAAACTGCAGGAATTCAAATCCCTTCTGGAAACTTCGTCTGTACTCAACTTCCCACAACAGCTAAGTGTCAATAATAAAATTATTTTTTTTATGTTTCAGTCGACTGCAGCACCAACCGTTTCAAAACATCACTCTACCAGAAACCAACCAACCCTGGAATATATCTCAACGCTAATAGCGAATGTCCACAGAGGTTCAAGGACAACACATTCGGAGCATTAATCCATCGAAGTTGTAAAATATCATCCACCTACAGCCCACTTTCATTAAGCTGCAAACAAGATCAAGCAAGCACTCATCAACAATGGCAACTCTAACCATCAATCTGACTCAATCCTACGCAGCTACATCGACAACGCTCTAAAAAAACAACGTTGCGAGGCCAGGAACCACCCACACCATCTACTATGAAAACCAAATGTCGAAAGCTTACCGAACGGATGAACGCAAACTGAAGAACATCATCGGAACCAACACAAGATGCATCAACGCAGCAGACAGCTTAAAACTCTGCATTTACTATAAGATCCCATCCATCAGCTCACTGGTAATACGAAACAACCAGAATGCAGTGAAACTGGACATCAAACGCACCAATGTCGTGCATGAATACACCTCTTCAACTGGAGACAGTAGGCTTCTGAAGATTTCATACATAGGCATGACCACCACTACATTATCCCGACGATTAACGCTACATCTGAACTCAGGATGCCTTAAAACGCACACTTAGCATCACCACAACGATAGTTTAACCCGCGTAATGCTCGTTACAGGTACGCAAATACTACAGCAGCAGAAAGAACACCATCGGCTACAAACAATAGAAGCCCTCTTATTCCGAAGCCTGCAGCCCATTATCAATGGAAAAACCACTGGAACACTCAGGCTATTAAAGCTACACGGAGAATGCAGTGCATGAATCAGCGGCTGCACCACCGATCAGTCGATCAGCCACCATAGTCCATCAACTGATCGCCCTCGAGTCCGTCAGTCTGCTTACGCTCCACAATCTACTTCTATATGCCAATACTTTTCAAGAATTCAGATAAACAACTCAGCGCACTCACCATCCTATCAACTGCCTGAAGATGACCGATGCCTGGTCAAAACGCGTCGCATGAAGATCACTAACGTACAACAATGGAAAATATCACGAAATAGCAGCAACATCAGTACGAGAAACTCCGCACAGGACAACTATTTCACCTAATCGAAGAGAGAAACTTTGTTTTCAAGCCTAGACAGAGGGAGAAACTCAATAAAGATATAGCAAACCTACAATTTGGCATTGTTTTCAACCAATCTGTGGACCGAGAGATTACCACACCGCCACTCTAACCGCCAAGCCACAACAGCTAAAAGCAACACCAGCACGAAAGGTGCTTGTGCTGCCCGCTGCATTCTGAGAAAGGTATTAGTGAAGAACCGTACGTGTATATAAGGGAGCCCATCCCTCTATTTTGAATAGTTAATAACCTGGAAGATCTTACAGTCATGTAAAATTCACTAAGATTCGCTCATAACATTTTGAGCTATTTTGCTAAGAAGCATAAAATCAAATAAAGATTCAAACAAACGAACTGACAGACTATCACGAAAAATTGTTCATATACTCTTCGTAATATACCTAATGACTCGAGTAAATTTCATAATGATTCGTCAATTAATTTTTGAGTTATGGCATTAAGAAAAGTGAGGTAGACAAGCAAACAATCAAACGGATGAACGTATCTTCACCAAAAGTTAGTCATCTCTTTTTTCTAACATACCTAACAATCTCTACGAATTACATTAAAATCAGTCCAGGACAGTTTCGTTTATCTTGGTGACAGAGAGACAGATAAATTCAACAAAAACACAATCTTCTCGACGGAGGTAAAAATCTCCACGCATCTTTCATGTGTTCAAGTTTTCGAACGTGATACTCACCAGGCAATGTTGCCACTATTACAGAGACGGTACCGATGAGGCTAAGCACAATGACGTAGGTTCCCTTTTTTTTCTTTATTATTTCGAGTTTTTCCTCTCGGAAGTTCCACTTGCGTTGGTGCAAAATGCCGATCCGCTGAACCCTAAGTGGCTTAAGTGCTTTTCAGTGAATCGCTTCTCGACTACAGCATTAGTATCGTCGAGTATGAACAGATGATGCTGGACTAGGCTGAGAGCAACTTGGAACTGAAAATGTACTGGATAGTATCGGCGGCGGATGTATCTATAATTATTTCTAGTATCGGTATAGACGCCTAAAAATGAGTATCTGTGTCAGTAGTATTGTTTTTTTTTCGATCAAATATCGCTATCACTACTTCAAAGAAGAGATATCGCTACAGTCGGCCCGTTTGTCAAGTATCGGTATCCCTATTTGAAAAAGGAATCATCGGCACTGGTGTAGCAAGCATTTTCTCGAGTATCATCATGGATATCAACACCGAACAACTTCCAAGCCAATTTTACATTGATCGATGCCTTATAAACGCTGCTATTATTATTATTATTATTAAATCACACCAGACTGGTGACGTGGAAACGGAGAAACTTCATGAGGTTAACAAACACCCACGTAACCAGCCCAGCGAGTGAAGAAAAAAAAAAGAAAAGATCCGAGATCACAGAATAGCTCTGTGTACAGATCGTTTAAAGCTGCCGATACTCGCACAAGCAAAGACAGAGCCATCACCATCATTCCAAACATCTACACACGATGGAAAAAATGAACGCGAATACTGGCCCGTATGGCATTGTAACGGTTCCAAGACAAACTCATGAAGAGCACGAGTACGTGGGGTATGCCTCACCCGAACAATTGGAGCCGAAGGAAAATCAAACAGTGGATGAGTGGGGCAATTATATATTTTATACAGAAAGCATGCCCCACCAACTCTGCGACTATGCGGCACAACACCATCCAGTATCAACGCACATCGACAAACCACTTCGTCAAGCAAACACAGATGACAATCGGCAACAGAACCCCAGACTACAGAGCAGTATTCCAGAAAAGTTAGGACATAGCAATTAAAGCAGTGATATGTCAATTCTACCGAGCCAAACACCCTCCAAGCACGCCTAATAAGACCAATTTTCTGCGCTGCACGCGAGGCAACCGAACAAATGTGGGGCTCAAACATCAACTTTGGATCAAATTGACACCGATGATTGCCAAGTCATCAACCACAGAAAGTGACACACAATGCAGTACGAGTGCAAGGAAAAGAGGTCTCACTGTACGTGACCTGGACTCGAGCATGGCCTTTGTCTTCCCCGCATTGAGCCTCATCACCCACCTAGAACACCAAGAATCAATCACTTCCAAATCATGCAGAATGCATTTTGGAACCTCAAACCTATCACTGGGCTTATCGCAAACAGCCAGCAAAGTAAGATCTTCAGCGTAACCAACAAGTAAATTATTAACAAGATCAAACAGGTCCGCTGTATATACGATGAACAACAAAGGGCCCAGCACACTACACTGTGGGACACCATAAACCACACCTAAAAACCCACCCCTCTTCCCATCAACAACTACACACTGACGTCTGTCAGATAAAAACTGACATATTGCCGCAAAAACTTCATCACTTTATTGCATAGCTTGCCTCAAACTACAATTATATACTCTAGCATGACGTCACCAAAAACCCATTCCATTCATGGCGCGCTTCAGTATACAATATACATATTCTCAGAATGACCTTCTATAGGATTTTACATTAACATATAATGTGCAAACCCTACCGCAATTGTACGGATATATTACACACAAAACACAGTTCCGAATGCAATTTTTCTGCTCCTCTATGACTTTACCTATACATTCTATGCACGGCACGCTTCAATTTACAAGTTTGGTGCTCCACTGTGACTTTCCCAACACATTCTATGAATAACAAGCATCAATTTACAATCTTAGAACTCTATTTTAAGTTTACCAACTCATTCTATGCATGAAACGCTTCAGTTTACAATCTTGGCACTCTATTTTAACTTTACAAACTCATTCTATGCATGACAAGCTTCAATTTACAATCTTAGCACTCTTATTTAACTTTACCAACTCATTCTACGCACGACACGCTTCAATTAACAATCTTGGCACTATATTTTAACTTCACCAACTTATTCAATGCATGACAAGCTTCAATTTACAGTCTTAGCACTCTATTTTAGCTTTACTAACTCATTCTATGCACGACAAGCTTCAATTGACAATCATGGCACTCTATTTTAACTTTACCAACTCATTCTATGCATGACAAGCTTCAATTTACAATCTTAGCACTCTATTTTAACTTCACCAACTCATTCTATGCATGACAAGCTTCAATTTACAATCTTAGCACTCTATTTTAACTTCACCAACTCATTCTATGCATGACAAGCTTCAATTTACAATCTTATGCTCTATTTTAACTTTACCAACTCATTCTATGCATGACACGCTTCAATTTACAATCTTAGCACTCTATTTTAACTTCACCAACTCATTCTATGCATGACAAGCTTCAATTCACAATTTTAGCACTCTATTTTAACTTTACCAACTCATGCTATGCACGACACGCTTCAGTCTACAATTTGGTGCCCCGCTATGACTTTTCGAATGAGCTATTGTTTTTCAATGCACAAAAACTCCCAGCAGGTGCAGGCGGTGCAATAAGGCCAGGCCTTTGAAACAAAGAATAGGCCTTTGTTTTTTCTCTCTTTCTGGAGCTCGCTTTGTTGTATTGAGTGTGCGTGGGTCTGTAAGGCTGCTAGGTGACAGTCTCTCGCGTTAAACTGAGGTCTTGCCTTGGTGTTTTTTTTTAACAAGTGATGGTGAAAATAGAAATTAATATGGCTTGGTAGGAGTCCCGGCAAACAATAGTAGTTGGGGTTCAGTTGAAGTTCATGTGGATTTTCCACCTCTTAGCCACATTGGCTTCACATCTTTTGTTTGTAAATTTGTTTGTAAATTTGTTTGTTTGTAAATTGGGCTGATATGTTTTTAGCTTTGCCCTATGTGGCTACCACTTGACGCCTGTTGTGATCGAGCGCAGCAGAGCACTCTTCTTTTGCCTAGCGAACTCCTATCTGCAGCACGAACAAGTGCATGTGGATTTGGCGCGTAATGAAATTGACGTTGCATCACACTTTTAGTTGGGTAAGTTCTTGATTTCGACTTTATTGCTTAGGCAGATGAGTGTTTGTAAAACAATCGGTTTTTGTAATTAGAGAACAATAAATGTGTCTCAATGTGGTCTAAACTTAACTAAACACTTATGTATCTTATATGACCGTTGGCACTAGGGAACAACGCATGACAACCCTAAGAACAACCCTAAAAACCGCCCAGTTTTGACTAAGAACAGTCTTTAGCACTTCTCTCCTAGCAACTGTTGAGGAAGGTCCATAACATTGCCTAAAAACAGAGCAGAACAGCCTCTAACAGTAGTCCACAGCCGCCTCGATGAATAGTTCTTCACAGGTCGTAAGAACCGCCTGTATCAGTCCTGAAGAACAGCTCATAACAGCCCTTTAGGACAACCCAGAAGAGCCCCTAAAAAGCATCCATGGCAACCCTTATGAGCCATTCTTTATATCCTTAAAGAACAGCCCGCAAAAGCTCATGGCAGCCTTTAACAACAACCTAGAACACCCCTAATAATCATCAGTTTAAAGCAGTCTCTGTGAGCACCCCTTATAATCATCAGTCCAAAGCAGTCTCTGTGAACACCCCTAATAATCATCAGTCCAAAGCAGTCTCTGTGAGCACCCCTTATAATCATCAGTCCAAAGCAGTCTCTGTGAACACCCCTAATAATCATCAGTCCAAAGCAGCCTCTGTGAACACCCCTAATAATCATCAGTCCAGAGCAGTCTCTGTGAGCACCTCTAATAATCATCAGTCCAAAGCAGTCTCTGTGAACACCCCTCATATAAGAGCAGCCAGAGACAGCCGCTGAGAGCAAACCATAACAGCCCTCTACACCTTCCCCAGCATCCTTTAAAAATTATAACAACCCCTAAGAATTGTCCCTCACAGCCCTGAAAAACGGCCTAAACAGTACTTAAAGCAATTCAAAACAGCCCTTGAGTACAACCCGTAACAGCACTTGAGTACAACCCGTAACAGCACTTGAGTACAACCCGTAACAGCACTTGAGTACAACCCGTAACAGCACTTGAGTACAACGCAGAACATCCCTTAAAATAACTTATATCAGCCGTTAAGAACAACCCATGGCAGCCCTTGAGAACAATTAATGATAACCCTTAAGGATCTTCCCTAACATCCCTTAATGTTTCAAGAACAGTCCCCAACAACCCCTAAGAATAACCTCAAAACCATAGAAGTCTATAATAGCAGCCCAAAACCGCCCTTAAAACAATCCCATAAAAGCTTTTGAGAACAACCCATGGCAACTATTAAGAACATCTCGAAAGAACAACCCAGGAGAACCCATAACCGTCCTTAAGAACAACCCTTGACAGCCCTGAAGAACAACCCATAGCAGCTCTTAAGAACAACCCAGAACAGCCCTTAAAAAATGATAACATCCCCTACAGACAGCCTGTACCAGCACATAAGAACAATCCTGAATAGTCCTTAAGAACAACACTTAACAGCCCTAAAGAACAACCCATTGCAGCTCTTAAGAACAACCCAGAACAGCCCTTAAAGGACCATAACATCCCCTAAAGACAGCCTATAACAGGCAATAAGAACAGTCCTGAATAGTACTTAAGAACAACCCTTAACAGCCCTGGAGAACAACCCATAGCAGCTCTTAAGAACAACCCAGAACAGCCCTTAAAAGACCATAACATCCCCTAAAGACAGCTTATAACAGCCCATAAGAACAGTCCTGAATAGTCCTTAAGAACAACCCTTAACAGCCCTGGAGAACAGGAGAACAACCCATAGCAGCTCTTAAGAACAACTCAGAACAGCCCTTAAAAGGCCATAACATCCCCTAAAAACCGCCCATGACAGCCCATAAGAACAGTCCTGTACAGTCAGCTCGGCAAGCTCCTCAGCTCCACCGACAATTTCTCTTGCCCGCCCCAGCGACAGTCCCAAAATTCGGAGTTTTGTTCGGCGGCGGTGCGTTAGCCAAGTCGCCCCCCCCCCTTCCTTCCGACTGCCCCCCGTTGTCCATATCCCGGCCCCCCTCCACTTTATCACTTTTCTCACTCCACTTGTCTTCGTTCTATGAGCTCCACTAGGCGTTTTATGAGAGACTTTCTTCTCCCTTTTTTTTCTCCATCGTGGACTTTTTCTTCGCCGTGCTCAAGAGTCACAGAAGACAGGACTGTTTGCATAGCTGCAACTGCAGCTCAGATGAAATCTGAGTCGCGCACAGGCTTTTCAGAGGCGGCATTTTTCCTTTTTTTCAGTGAATACTTTCCGCTTCGATAGTTTCTCTAAAGCATCAAGAGTAAAGGTAATCATATGACTGATTGATAGTTACTAATAAGTTATCGTTTTCGTCCTTTCGATATGAATGCTGTCGACTTCAACAGTTCCTCTTAGGTCAAAGCTTGAAGATGCTTTATATTAAAAGGAAAAGGCTCCGTTTTTTCCCATTTTATATGAATACTTTCACTGCAAGGTTCCCTGTAAAATATGAAAACGAATGACAGAAGGATCCGTGTCCTAATTTTCAGAAAGTTTCGCGACAACTAAGAAAAGCCGACCATCTATGCATGAAAACTACTCTACGAAAAATATTAACAAGTCAATTTGCAAATAGAAAACAGTAACATCATCAGATTTATTGGTGCATCAAAGCAGTAAGCGCGTCTCTGACGTCAGGCCATCAACGGTTATAAAGTTGTCAAAGGCCAGGAATTGCCGCCAGTCAATTTATTTAAAGAAAACAAGGTTCATCTCCCGTAGCAGATTGTTGCTCATCTTCGACTGTACACTGCAATAACTGGGGCTTTTTTACTTAACACAAACAAACATCGCCCAT
The DNA here is from genome assembly GCA_001587735.2 of Parhyale hawaiensis. Lineage (NCBI taxonomy): Eukaryota > Metazoa > Arthropoda > Malacostraca > Amphipoda > Hyalidae > Parhyale > Parhyale hawaiensis. Next base: position 7,354,504 of record LQNS02278186.1, read on the forward strand.
AATATACTAGTTAGTTATAGCTAGGAAGTTTGAGCCTCCGTTGCCGAGCAGAACGATATCACAGAGGAAAGAGCAAGGGACATATAGTATGCCAAGAGGAACGGGGAACCCATGCATGAAGGTGTCCCCACACAGAACCAATACGCATGGGAGCAGAAAGTCGGGAAAGAAGAGGACGAACAGAATAAAGCATGAGCAAGCAGGAATACTTAACATAACTATTAATAAGGTATCAGCTACAGCACATCTGATATTTCCTTTGAGGCTAATATCAAGTAAAGCATCATCTACATATTAGTGACGCTATAGATGGCATTGAAGCACAATGCTGGTAATTACAACGAAACTGAAAACAAAGAGCTAATGCAATATTACTCATTGCGATGGGGTTCTGCTGGTTATCAAGTAAGGAAATGATAACTTGCCACGGTACGATCATCCTAATGCTATAAATAAAGAGCTATGAATTTACGGGCCGTTTAACTGACGAGAACACTTTCTGCTCCACTATTGGGGCGTGAGGATCCTAAATGACCAGGACACTGGATGACCAGCAGTGCACTGGGTGACCAACAGTGCATTGGGTGACCAACAGTGCACAGGGTGACCAACAGTGCACAGGGTGACCAACAGTGCACTGGGTGACCAAAAGTACACTGGCTGACTGTAATTTTCAAAAATTCTCGTTTTTCGCCTTTTCTAACTTCTTTCATGGGAACAGATCTTCTCTGAAGTATATAAAGACGTTAAAAAGCCATTCCGCTTCGGTTTCTTCATTGATTAAGGAACAACGAAGGCTAACATCCCTCTATTACCGCATTAAGGCAGTTCTAGTGCGATCCATAGCGGTTAAGCGAAGGTCTACCCGAGGGAGCTTTGGAACTCCCGGATTTCTTTGAAGATATCTGAATGCTAATCGATGGCGGTAGTACTTAACATGGTGTGAAAAACTTGTGTGTCTTTAGCTTTGTTTACTTTGTATCCCTGTATCAGTCAAAAATACCACAACAAAAGTCAAGGGTCATATCTCTCTTTTTTTCTTTTTCATCCTATTTAGCCTTCAATCGAATTACGTAATTAATATCATCATTCACTTTTTTTCGACTTGCATATTACCCTTGTCAAAGAGGTTACGTTTTAACAGTTCGCCTGTTTGTCTGCCCCTCTGTCTGTTTGACATCAATATAACTCAAAAAATTATGGACATATCTTAATGTCCACGGGGATTGTTAGATATGGTAGGAGGAACAGATGATCAATTTTTTGGTGGAGAATCGTTCAGCCGTTTATTTGTTTGTATGTCTGCCTCGTTTTTCTTGGTGGCATAACTCAAAAAGTTAAGAACGGACTTTAATGAAATTTTTAGGAATTGTCGAAATTTTTAATACTAGAAGCAAATGATCAAATTTTGTGTTGATTTGTTTCGCTGAATGTTTGTTTGATTTCCTCCATCTTTATTCTTATATTCATCAGTAACATAACTGAGAAATTGCTAACGGATCTTCGTGAAATTTGTAGGAACTGTTAGAAATGTTAATGAACACAAATGACGAAACGTTAGTGATAAACGGTTTGTCCGTTTATGTGGTTGACTGATTTCCGCGAGGTTTCTCAGAACTCAATCTCATGTCATAATATGGAGACTTCAGTCTGCTGAACGCAATCGGGTTGCCTCCTGTACCTGTAACACGCTGTTGAGTGACGAATCCAAAGGATTGCTGCAGTGATGGACAAGTCTAGTCGAGTGCATTTGGCTTAGATCGACTTTAATAACCCAGTAAAGCACATCCTTAGTCATGTTTTGGGGCACAGATGGCCAAGTGAAGTTTTGAACAGTCCTAGAACTCCAGAACCCGGACTAAGAAGCACTACTGTCTCGGTGGTGAAGTGACAAAGGCTCGGCATCGCACCCAGGGAGTCCCGGGATCGATTCCTGGACGGTACGCTACAAACTTCCATTGCATGGAGCACTCCAGCACCGAGAGGCCAGGCGCTGCACGATGAGGGATCTTAAATTGACTTTCATCACGGACTGCTTCTCCTGCTCTTCACACTACTTGATCTTAAAAACTCTAGAATTGAAGCTAAAGAAAACCTCGATAGGTAAATCCACTGTACCATTGCATGCGAGATAATGGTGTTTTTTTTTACAGAAAAACGTTAATCACGACTGAAGACTTGGACAATCGCGCATCCACTCGGCCAACTGGGATCCCTCCTATAAATTTGATGCGAACAGATCAGAGTATAAAATACCCCGCCTAGCTAATGAATTTTCCCCTGGGAATTTCTAGTGTTACAGATCAGAGTATAAAATACCCCGCCTAGCTAATGAATTTTCCCCTAGGCAATTTCTAGTGTTACAGATCAGAGTATAAAATACCCCGCCTAGCTAATGAATTTTCTCCTGGGAATTTCTAGTGTTACAGATCAGAGTATAAAATACCCCGCCTAGCTAATGAATTTTCCCCTGGCAATTTCTAGTGTTATTAGGTAAACACCGGCAGCAGCTCGTGTGTTTCTCCCAAAGTTTTTTTTCTTAAGTACTATAGAATCTATGGTAACGATTGATGAATCTTGTAGATATATTAAAAATCTGCAGTGAAGAAAAGGCATTTGCTTCAGCTGCAGCTCGTGTATTTCTCCCAAAGTTTTTTTTTAGTAAAATTCATGGCTACGGTCGCAATAATGCCTAGATATATATATAAATGTTTCACGTGTAAAAGCATGCGCTCAAGTAACGGCTTGTGTATATCATTCCACACTGTGTAAAGTTTTCTATTTAAAGTACCATTTATGGTGCGGTTGACGAAGTCTGTAAATATGTAATAAATAAATGCAAACACAAATAAATTTCATCGCCGCCATATCAGCCCCGGCGCTCGAAGCATCCGCCGGAAAAGGTCGCAAAAAGTGGCGCGATTGTCACGCCGGTTGTTCGTGCGTACGTTCATCATTCGAAATTCGATATGCCAATGTCCGATTATTGGACCGATGGCATAGCCAATGATCTCTGCCAACAGCTCCCAATTCTGGGACTGTGCTGGGCCAATATTTGGGACCTGGGGACCTATTGGGACCGGCTCGGTTTGTTTTATATCTGGGGATTATTTCCTGGGATTTTTCCCAGGCTGATTTGTGAATATGAGGTCGCTGGCGATAGCCTAGAGTAAAATACGAAAGCTAATTTAGGGAAATTATTGGTATCCCTGGTAGTTTTTAGGGTAAATGACCTGGCTTTTACGCAGCCGCTATCGAAAATATTGATGTGAGTTTTCTTTGCTTTGGCAAGCTTAACAACTCTTTTTGAGAAGCAATTAGCATCTCTGACTCGGGCGTAATTTCCACATTGGCCTGTTTCCTTTTTTTTTTTTTTTTGTTTATTGGCCATTTCTCTACTACAGTACCTTAAGTTCGAGATAAATTAATTAATTATGCCAAATGAAAGTACGAGCGGACTAGGCTTTTCAAAAAAGTAAGCAATAGCGTTGCCAAAATGCGTGCAGTATGTGCTAAGTTCCGGCACGTTTATATAGCGAATACTTAGAAGTAAAAAATATCGGTCCTACTGCGAGTCAAGCTTTATTGAAGGAGGACTACCTGCATGTTCCTTCCTTCTGGTTCCTATCAAAAAATAAATTATTATGTCGTGAAAATAAAAATACTTTGGAAAATAATTGAAAATATTTTTTAATAATTTAAAAAAAATACTCCAGCTCCTTCTAAGCTCCGAGACCTGTTAGGCGTACGGTAGGTTCAGCCTATATTAATTAGGACCAGGAAATAGACTTTATCTTCACATAGGCTATCATCAGCCCATATTAATTAAGATCAGGAAATAGACTTTATCTTCACATAGGCTATCATCAGCCCATATTAATTAAGATCAGCAAATAGACTTTATCTTCACAAAGTCTATCAGCCCTGCCCGTTCCTCACAGAGACGTCAACACCACCACCATCTTATCAAGTAACATTAATTAGCCTTAACTAAGTAACATTTAATATGGCCAAGAAATAATTGGCTCCTTCATATATAATCTCATTAGCCAGTGGCAGATGTAGGCCGTGACAGCTGTAATGAGCTGCGCGCGCCTGTAGAGCTGTCTGCAGACGACAGGTCGTCTGTTAGTGGAGACTGTAGCAGTGACAGCTGTAAGTCCTGCAGCTGAATCGTGTGCTGCATTTGCAACTGTTACAGCTGTAACTGTATCAGTTACAGGCGAAGCAGCTGTATTCGTGTCAGCTGCAACTGTAACAGATGTAGTTTCATCTGTAACTGCAGCAGCTGTAACTGCAGCAGCGGCAGTTTCATCTGTTACTGTAGCAGTTGCAGTAATATCTGTTACTGTAGCAGCTGAAACTGTAGCCGCTTTAATTGTTTCTGTACAGCAATTGTAGTTTAAATCTTAGCCGTGTATATAACTGCTGCTGATAGTGAACCAAATGAGCAACATCCAGGCAGCTGATCTAAAACCTAACTACAAATTCAACAGTGACTGCGACTGTAAGTACACGTAAAATACTACCAGCAACTATTACGCTAGAAGCAATTAGAAGTGCAACTACTATTACTAATATCAGCACAATTAAATTGTAACTACAAATTTAACTACAATTAGAGGTCTAATATTACAGTTAGAACTGTACTGTGGCCACGATTAAAACTGTAACTTTGACTACAATTAAAACTATATAACTACAACTGCAGTTGCGACTATAACTACAACTAAAAATATAGCTATAATTAGAACTGTAGCTGCAATTAGAATTGTAACTACAACAAAAACGGTATTGACATTGAGAGTGCCTAACAAATTGAAACTATTGCCAGGGGCGACACAGTAATCTATTATTACTTGTTGTCCAAAAATCTTCACCAGCAACTCTAGCGGCTATGCAGAACTATTACTGTTTATCCTTAGTAATTTACTGTATTTGTATCTGTCTGTAATAAACCTAGTAACTTCCATTGCTGTAGCCGCAACGCTCAACGCGTAGACATAAAAGTTAGCTCGGGCCCCACAGACGCAACAAACGTCGTGCGAGGCGATAAATTTGTTGCGTGAAAAAACGTAACGTCAGGTATAGCAATCTACTGTCCCCACCGAAGTAACCCAGGTCGCGCGAAACTCCGTGCGCTGCTGTCGGTCACACGCAACATGTCTCTCGTACAACTCGGTTGTTGTGTCGGTGGGGCCCTGGCCTAAGCGTTTTCGTTATTTTTATCAGTTAACGCGCTAGTCGAACTTTCCCTTGTACTAACAGTTCATCTACCACTCAATAACTTTTTTCGTTCTTTTATTTTTTTCGGGAGAGGCGGTCACCGCACTATGCAGTTCAGCAATCACTAAACAACTTTTTTGTTTATTGTTCATGGCTTACCGCACTTCAGAAATTAGCTGTCCAGCTACACAGTTGAGCAGCTGCTAAAAGAATTTTTTTTTCGTTCATTTTTTGTGGGTTATCGCAGTTTTCAAATAAGTCCTATAATTCAGTTAAGCAACTACTATGCAACAATTATTGGATGGTTGATACTTCTAGTGCAGTAACACCTAAAGTATAATCTAGGGCGTTATTGCACTTCTCGTATTAGCACTCCAATAGTTTCATCAATTTTGTACGTTATCGTGCTTGCCAACTTAGCCTTCCTACTTCATAGTTAAACGACTACCAAACCATTTTTGCTGTTCATTTTTTTGGTTTACCATACTTTCCGAATTAGTCCTTCTCCTACACATTTCAACAACAACTAAAACAATTCTTCGTGGGTTATGACACTCGTCAAATGAGTCATCTAGCGGCACGTTTCAATAACTAACAAACAACTGTTTTCATGCTTCTCTGGTAGGTTACCGCACTCCAATTGCATTAGTTCAGTAAGTACTCAATTACAACTACTGACCAATTTTTTGTGGGTTACAGCACTTGTCAAATTAGCAACATATCTTTTTTGTAGGTTACTTGAACCTACAGTTACATTACTTCAGTAACTACTAAACAACTGTTTTTCCCAATTTTTTGTGGGTTACTTGTACCTTCAGTTACATTCCTTCAGTAACTACTAAACAACAGTTTTCCCCAATTTTTCGTGGGTTACTTGTACCTACAGGTACATTTCTTCAGTAACTACTAAACAACAGCTTTCCCCAATTTTTCGTGGGTTACTTGTACCTACAGTTACATTCCTTCAGTAACTACTAAACAACAGTTTTCCCCAATTTTTCGTGGGTTACTTGTACCTACAGTTACATTTCTTCAGTAACTACTAAACAACAGCTTTCCCCAATTTTTCGTGGGTTACTTGTACCTACAGTTACATTCCTTCAGTAGCTACTAAACAACAGTTTTCCCCAATTTTTCGTGAGTTACAGCACTTGTCAAATTAGCCCTGCCTTTATTAAGCGGCTCAGTGCGGTCACAACTTTGTTTCAGAATCCGATACCTGGCGGCCAATTTGTGAACTTTTGGCCTGGCGGTTATGCAAATTGCGGAGAATTAAATTGCATTGCACTCATTTTAATTTCGCGACACGATGCTTGCGGCGCACGTTATAGTCTAGCGAGTTGTAGCAACTTCGTTGTTAAAACGCTAGCGTTCTTACACACAACGCTAGCGTTCCATTGCTTAAGTCTAACGTTCCAAAGCACAATATTGGCGTATCACTGTTCAAGTCAAACTTTGACATTCCAAAGCACAAGTCTAACGTTCCAACGCGCAATTTTTGTGGTTCACTGCTCCAGTCTAACGTTCCAAGGCACAATGTTAACGTGTTACTCTCCAAATCTAACATTAACCTTCCAAGGTACAGGTCTAACGTTCTAACGCGCAATGTTAGCGTTCCATAGCACAAGTCTTAGCATTCTAACGCTAATGGTTCAGTATCTGAAAAGAAAGCTTGAGCCTTTCAGGCCTTAGCAACGCTACAACTATAACGCGTGTAACCCAGCATACAACTCTAACGCTGAAAGATACAACGCTGGTATTCGTGCTACTGAACAACAGGAGCGTTAGTTCACTAAGTTACAGCAACGCCACAGCTATAACGCCCACATTCTAAGGCATAATCGAGCGTTCCAAATCCCAACAGTAATGTGCAACGTGCAAAGAAGCGTTAGTGTACCAAAATACAGTTACGCTACCACTATACCTTCTCCATTCTAACGCGCAACTCTACAGTTTTAAAGCACAATACGTTTATTCCAGCAGGGAAGAAAACAGGAACGTTAGCCTGTCAAGCTACAGTTATATTACCGCTATAACGCGTGCATCCTAACGCACAATTCTAACCAGCTGCAAAAAGTAGAAGCGTTATATCTTACCAACTCATAGTAACGTTACCGCTCGAACGGACTGCAGCGTTCCAACGCCCAACGCTGGAACGTCGCCCCGTCAAACTCGCTCCAAAACTCTAGAAAAACTCGCCAGAAGTTGCCTCTCCCTAACTCCCTAATGTCCCCAATAGGCCGCAAGTTAGGCCCATGTTAAGACTACCATAAAACTACCGTAAGGCGGCCGTAACTGTGATCAGTGGCCCATAACCGGCGAAAATCAGTTGATGGATCAGCTAAGTGGGTGCAGCACGAGCTGATCAGCCCACCTGGTGATTATAAGTTGATTAGTGAGTTAATTAGATGGTGAATATGTGAGTCACGATTAATTAGAATGTTGATAGAGGGGACAGGGAGGAGATTTGCTGAAGTAGCGAGGAATTGATTAGAGGGAAATGTATGTATAATGAAAAAAGGAACATTTATTTGGTGTTAAACAGCATTGTCTTGAAGCTGTGTGTTGCGTTAGCTAAAATTTAATATTAGTTACAGACTATGAAATTATTAAAAACTTATTATTAGTTAGGAACCGAACAGAGTTACCCTCAAATTGATTATATGACTGCGTTAGTTACGAGTTGGTTTGTGGCTAATAAATGGTCTTAGAAATTGAATATTAGTTGGTAGTTGATTAAAGGCTCGTAAGTAATAAAAATATAAGTATAATTAGGAATTGATTAGTAGATCAAACTCAGAACCTGATATTAATAAAAAGTTGATAAGTAAGTAATATTAAATGTTGATAAATTAACAATATTTGATTAAATGGACCATTATCAGTTACAACCTACATACTCAGTTTATGTGAAACCAGTTATTTGCGTTACTACAAGCTGAGTAATTACTTGGTAATGATTACTGATCAAATTGCAGCAGCGTATCGCTTCATAATAGTAATAATAATAATAATAATAATAATAATAATTGGTCAGTACATTGCACCTAATAATAGGTACAAAGTTGACCAGTGGATCAGACTCTCTTCCAAATTATCTGCACTCTGTTGTATAATTTCACCAATAGAATGACTTATAGGAAATCTAAAACTATGAATAAATGACAGAACCAAGGTCAAAAGAGTCTTTTTCTCAAACGCAAAATTTTTGAAATACTAAAATTCCATCGTCAGTGCTGAAGTATAACTAGAGAGAAGCTTCTTGAATGTTTGGCTGTGACACTGATTGGCGTATTTAATTCTCTATTTGTATTTAGTATTCGGAAACGATTGCGATTTAGAAAAGGACTCTTTTTACCCTGATTCTTTCATTTTTCTCTGTTGTGTATTTATGGCATAAAGGGACTGATTGCTGGATTTAATTTCACTAGCTGGAACCTATGACAATTCAAGAGAATAGAAGTAATGTTCGTCAGTGATATCTCAGGCCTGTATCAACCTAATTTTCCCTTATCAAATATTGATGAAAGCGTTACCGCCGTCCATATGCTTTCCCTGCTAAGTAACCAACTAACGGAACAACAATCAGCATTATAATATATATTGCGCATATATTTTCCCTAGACTTTTAGTACGAGCTAAAAAAAACCGGCCGTTTTGCCCGTTTATTGCGATATAGAATGCTGGTCGCGAATACCTGACGTTTTAGTTACTCTTTCAAACGCTTGTTGGGAATTCCTGGAATTTTTTTCACTACTCTATACGCTTTTTATTGCTAGTTATTGACTCTTTACACTTCCGTTAAGATTTCAATGGCGGTTGTGAACGCCTTAGACTTTCACTAGCATTTCAGTGCTAGTTGCAGTTTCCTCAGACTTTCATTGAGCTTTGAAGTGTTGGAATAAAATTCCGTAGACTTTTGTTACATGGAATGCAGGTCCTAAGCTCCATATGCTTTTGTGGTCCTAACGTCCGCTTACTTTTTTGCAGCATGAAATGCTGGTATTAACTTCCGCGATCGTTTGTTACAATGAAATGCTAGTCTTAAACTCCGTAGACTTTGTCAAATCAAAATTGCGGTCTTAAACTCCATAAAGGTTTGCCACCGCACGAAATGCTGGTTCTAAACTCCGTGGACTTTTGTCATGCAAAAGCCCACTCCTGACTCCATAGAAATTCAAACCACCCCCACCGGCAGCAGCAAACTAGTTCCAGCGCTGGTAAGTCCAGAGTTGCTAACTTGTCCAAACCACCCAAAGTTTGTCGCTCTATTTGGGGCTCGTAAGATTTAATTGACTCAACAGTGCTAACCTTTCTTTCCTCTCTTTGTTTTGCAAAAAAAAAGAAAAAAAAGTTGTACATGAGTTCTACTGTGGCGAGCGGCAGCTGTGCTGAGCCTGGTATTTGATATGACGTCTTTATGCTCCTTGTTATATTAAATGGGAAGTGTACCCGCGCATGCTTCTTGTGTATAGTTCACCTGTATGCGTAGTGAAACCAGTATGATTGCTGCCCAAAAATTGAAGCATGTGTTTCCTGGTGCGCCTTCGCTCGTCGCCTGTATGCGTATTGAAAGCTGTGTGTTTGTTTTTTTAAATAAATGGAGCATATCCTGTGTATGCTGCTGCGTCTTCTTCTCACCAGAACACGTAATGAATACTGCATCAATATTTGACTCTTAGGTCCAAAACTGGCCTCTGACGCTGACGGCCAAAATGGGAAAAATGGGATTTTCTCAAGAGCTATTATGAACATGTCCAGACACGGTCATGTACGCAAGCGCCCATGTGCATCCCCGCCGTATCCAAGATACCTTCTCCGCAAGAAAAATGTTGGGTACAGTGGAATTTTTTCCTTCAGTATTATACAGGAGGAAAAGAATAGCTCTTGAGAAAATCCTATTTTTCCGTTGCCGACTTTTGGCCGCCAGCGTCAGCCTAAGAGTAAAGTACTGTTGCGGTCTACGACTGTATGTTTACTATTTAACTACATGGGGATGTCCTGTGCCACAAGCTGCGCTCTCTCTCCTATATGTTTTGCGTTGCTAAATGGGGCGTACCGAGTGCCCGTGGTTACTCTTTCTATCCTTCTACATGCAGGGACGCCTGCTTAGCTATGTTGAGCATATCTCGTGTATGTAGCTACGATTCGTCCCCTTCGATCTCCGAGATTGTTTTTATTTACTTATATGTACAGCAGAGGTCAATGGGACATGCCCTGTTTATATGGTGACGCTACCGCTAAGGTTCTCTGCAAGTAGCTGAACGGGACGCACCTTACGTATAGTGTGATGATTTTTCTCTAGTGTTACAATCTCCTTAACCATTATTATATCAATGTCAGTTCCATGTATGCATCTCGCATCGTGGTCGTCCAAAAGCTAGTTTTTAAGTCGATTTATTATTTAAATTACAATAAATACAGTTGCCCCAACAGCTTCATTATAACATTTCAACCAAATACACTTAGAACGGAAATAATAGCTTTAGCACAAATTGATCATATCTCATTTTCGCGCTGTCAGATTTTCATGACACTTGTAGGGAAATCGTGACATCTTATGGCAACCTTGTTGAGTTTATTTACATTTTGCTGTGTCTTCTGATTGAAAACTCTTCGCATTTTATCTGTTTTTGAGGTGAACGACAATAATAGCTTCTTGTATATTCCGCAAAAATGGGACGTGGAAAAGCTCTAACTAATGAGGAAAAGGAAATTATCATCAAAGAAACTACTAAAGGCACCTCTCCTGCTGTTGCCTGAAAAATAGGACGCCATATTGACACAGTGACAAGATTCTTGAGAGACCCTTCACCACGGAAAAAACGATCATATGCTGGGCATTCAAGGACTGTTGCTGACAGAGGCATGAGAAATGTGGTTCGTGAGCTACGTGAAAGACCGGGGCAAACAAGTAAATTAATATTTACGTCTGCTGGGCTTCCCGAAGTGCCTGAAACCACAAGAAACGCCATCCTTCGCTCCATTGCTTCTGTCAAATCCCCTCTGAAATTGCCTCCTCTGACCATGACATAAAGTTTTGTGGATGGAATGGGCAGAGAAATGCGTGAAGATCAACATGAATCATGTTCTTTTCACAGATGAAACCGGGGCAACCCTTGATGGACCTGATGAGTGGAGTACGGGTTGGGTACTACCTAGAGGTGAGTGTCATCAACGCGTAAAAGTCAACAACAACAGGGAGGTGGTGTTATGATATGGGCTGGTATCATAGGGGATCGACTCGTAGGTCCGGTTAGAGTACCTGATGGCGTAAAAATTACATCTGCATCATATTGTGACATGTTAGAGGACGCCTTGGTCCCAAGGCTGGATGACATACCCATTTCTTTGCATCGAAACTTGATTTTTATGCATGATAATGCCCCTTTTCACTCTGCCCGTACTATACCACAGCATTTCTGAACTCTTTGGGGTTCCATGGAGAGAAACTGATGGTTTTGCCACTGTGCTCACCTGATCTAAATCCAATTGAAAGCTTCTGGGCCCTTCTGAAAAGGGAAATTTACGTAGATGGAAAGCAGAACAACTCAAAATCTGTTTTGTGGGATGCTGTTGCTGCAGCAGCAAGGGCAGTTCCACCTTCTGCAATAAAGAAACTAACTGGCTGCATGGATTCAAGGATTATTGAAGTTATTAAACTTCATGGGGGTCATGTTGGCAAATAAGACTTTTTCAGTAATTGTAAACTTTTGATTCTTGATTTCTTGTTTATTGCATATTTTTCTCATTTGTCTTATTCATTTTTACTCCTTTGGTGATATAAAACTGTAAATATTTTTTTAGTCTAAAAGCTATTACCGCCGCTCAGTGAAATTAGTAAAATTGGCAAAAAAAAAGTAATTTTTCTAGAACTAGCCTGATTAGTCATTTGAAAATTTACAGACACCATTAGCATCATAAGCTTAACTTTCTGTAAAAGTTCAATGAAATTTATAGCCATACAGTCGAGATGTGGTGAATTTTGCGATGAAGCTGTTACTTCCGTTCTAAGTGTAATTATCGTGACTGTATTAACGCTTTCCCAACAAGTACTTTCCCATTTGGTAAAACCAACGATCCCTTCCATTACATACGAACAATTTCTACTGACAGTTCCACAATCAAATTTCATCGTTTTCCTAACAAGCATCTTCCTGGCGGTTAGACCAACAACTGCCCCTTCAGTTACTGCTAAGCACAATTTCCGCAAATAATTACCCCTATTACCATCCATTGCTGACATTCGTCTCTACCGTTACCGCTCCCGACGACCGCTCGTCCATGACGAAACGTCGTCTGAAAGCTCCCTAATCCTCCATCGGCCCGCGGTCAATGCTGCGTGACAGCGGGACGAACAGAATTTACGAAGTCCTTAACGTGCGTCAGAATTTGTCCGGTTGGCTTTGTTTTGGAGGAGCGCCTCTTTACGGCCGCTTTATGGGCGCATTTTGTATTCAAAATGACCTTAAACTGGCAAGAGGGAAGCGGCGTGGAGCTGCAAAACATTGTGGCCGCCTCGTTGTCAGGGAGGAGATGGGCCAAAGTGGGCCAGTAACTAACATTACGGGTGGGTTTGGGTGGGTGGAGGGGCTGCGTGTTTACCATCTGTATGTCATGGGTGTAGGGCAACAGACCAACAACGTGGTAATGTAATCCTTAGCCCAATTTTACACAAACACTTCGTGCAATTATTTTTCACGGAACGAACCGCAACGTCCTACAAAATAGAACCAATAAGCAAGCTATATCATTTCCAAAAGAACACAAGGCAGCAACCCCTATACTGTAGTCCTCAGTTCCTCCCTGAATTTCCTACAGAATAGAGCGCAAAGAAAAGTACAGTCTTTAATTTTTGCACGAATTTCCAAAATGTGGGATAAAATCCCACATTGTAGTTCTAAATTTCACCCCTAATTTTCAAAAGAACACGACGCAACAACCTCAACATTGTAGTTAGCTATTTCTCCCCTAATTTCCTAAGGAACACGGTGAACCAACCTCCGGTTTGTAATTCTCTATTCTTCCAATAATTCCCCAAGGAGTACAGCGCAGCCCCTACATTGCAATTTCCCACGGAATAGAGCGCAACAATCCCCACGTTACAATTTCTAAATGAACACTGTTTAACGTGCAATACAACCCGCACATTGTAATTTTCTACAATACCCAACGCAACAACAACCCTTACACTGCAAATTTCTAATAGAACACTGCCCAGCAACCCCCACATTGCAATTTCCTAGAGTACCCAGCCCAACAACAACAACCTTTACACCGCAAATTTCTAATAGAACACTGCCCAACAACCCCCACATTGCAATTTCCTAGAGTACCCAGCCCAACAACAACAACCTTTACACTGCAAATTTCTAATAGAACACTGCCCAACAACCTCCCATTGTAATTTCTTACAGAACGCAGCACAACCCTCACACTGCAATTTCTAAAAAAAAACGCTACCCAACAACCTCCACAATGTAGTTTCCCACAGAACACAGAGCAACAACGTACAAAACTAAATGCATTTCTCTCTCGCTCCCATGCAAATGCCCAACAAATCCTGCTGCTGCTGATAATGTGCGGGCCGCTCCCGCCGCCTTCATATTAAAAAACTTTCCCTGTGCCAAATCAAAGTTTTTCCTCTGCCACTGCCATGGCTCCGCCTCACGCTATCCGATTTATTACCGATTAAAAATACATCGACGGACTGTGATGGCAGAAGTTTATGGGGAGCGTATTTGTTGAGCGCGTTGGTATATTATAGTGTGACTAGAGGCGCGGCGTGGGAAGGCTTTATTTATTGAGCGTATTGTGTGACTAGAGGCGCGGCATGGGAAGGCTTTATTTATCGAGCGTATTGTGTGACTAGAGGCGCGGCGTGGAAAAGCTTTATTTATTGAGCGTATTGTGTGACTAGAGGCGCGGCATAGGAAGGTTTTATTTATTGAGCGTATTGTGTGACTAGAGGCGCGGCATAGGAAGGTTTTATTTATTGAGCGTATTGCGTGACTAGAGGCGCGGCGTGGGAAGGTTTAATTTATTGAGCGTATTATTTTCAAAAATTAACTGATCATTCCATAAGAAACATAAAATCATACCCAACATATTTCAAAGTCTTTCCTTCATGTTGTTCAACACGTCAAGAAAAAGCCTTCCTTGAATTGCGACATTACCTACTAAATAGTTCAGTATTCGGCAAAAAAATTTTACAGCTCCAGTTTAAAATCGATTAGCCACAATAAAAATCGTAAATTACCCCCCACAGCACCACAAATGCACCTCAAATTTTCAGAATGTACAGAAATAGTTCCGTAATAACCCAAATTTTCCTACCACATTGTTAACCGCCCCCACCTACAAATTTTCACAAAGCTCCATAAAAACCCCTCAATATAGGGTTTATAAAATTCCCCAAATGCAATGAAAATTTCTCACAATGCTCCCAGAAAATTCCCACAATGTCTCAGAAAAATCCCACAATACCCTAGAAAAATCCCAACAATATCCCGCAGCAGCGTCTCGAGGTTTGCCAGTTTCTTCCCTTAGGGAAATATTTAACTGGAAGCCAAAAGTCCTCAGACATGAACTGCCCCTCAGTTTTATACAAGAAGCCTTTGTTTTTTTCTGGTTGGAGAGAGCCGTGTTTGGTAATTAGAGTCAAGATTTATGGGGGGCCTCAGGTACCCGCCTGGGGGTAACAGCTCCCACCCACCCCGCACACACTCACCTTTTTCCCATCTCTTTGTAGGTTTCTCCTACACGCTGCTTTTAGCAACGTAAACTGTTATATCAAAGGTTGGAAATTAAGGTTTTACCAGTTTTTAACGGATTAACATGTAATGGATTTATCAATTGAGGAATCTGTTTCTTTAATGACATTTTCGAAGCATTTGCAGTATTCTTAGTTAACTTCTATTTATTTTCAGCCCGCCAACATGGACTGGTATGTGGAAAAACATTAACATTTTCGATAACTCTTTCTCTTTGCTCAATCAAAGAGTCGATGTGTAATTCTTTGTTCAACAGCTGAAATGACTGAACAAGGCTATGCAAGAGAAAAGATCTAATCGGTTGCATGGAGTTCTTTTGCTGCACGACAATAATTTTCGTCCTCATATCGTCAATATGATTGCGGAAGCCAATCAAATGAATGACTGCAAGTTCTGCCCCACCCGCCCTACTCTCCCGATTTGGAACCAACTAATATGTCCCGAGTTGAGTTCAATACTGATGCAGATTGAAGGCCTGGATGAATGAGTTTTTTGAGTCAAAACTGATTAGTTTTTACCAACGAGGTAATAAAAATCTTGTTAAGCGTTGAAAAAAGTTTTAAACGGTTATGGAAAATATATTTTTAATTAGTTTCTTATTACTTTTAAAAAACATTTCAAAAAACATTTAATTAAAAAGCTGCGAGGACTTAGTTACCAACCTGATATTAAAAGATTTCTCTATGTATCCACGATAAAAAATATTCTTTTTCTTTCCACCTCTTTGTAGTTTCTCTTACCGCTGCCCTTTTCTTACATTTCCAGTAACGAAAACTCAGTCATTTCAGTATTTATTTATCAACGTAATAGCATAAAATCCTTTTTCAGTTTGCATTGTTTTTACCCATGCTGCCCATTCTTCAATCCTATGGTAGAAAAATATACTATTTTAGATGCTTGTTATCTATACTGATAGAAATATAACGAGCGCAGCTTTTTTCTACCTAAATCTTGATCCTTTAGCTTCAGAAACTCTGCTATCTATCCTACCACTTAGAAGTACTTCATTCGTGTTCAGTGCTTAAATTTCGATATTTCGGCACTGCTTGCCATTCAGCAGGAAATTTTTCTCCCATCTAATGCTTCAGATCGGGTCAGTGAGGCCAGCCACGAAGCAACAATCTATGTATTAGATAATACTATAATATAGTATAGGTATGTGCAAATATATCTGGAGTCATACGGAGAGGAGGCACGCATCTTCCTGTGTGTTCAAGCTAAATAAACACATTAGGCCCTCTGTAAATGTTGCAATACGAGTACATGACGTACCCCTACACCCTGCAATGGCCAGTTTAGTTACCTCTGCCAAGTAGGTTATATTTTCGTCGTGTTTGTCTGTCGCCAAGATAACTCAAACCTTTATGAACGGATTTCAACGAAATTTACAGGTATTGTTAGGTATGTTAGGAGGAACAGATGATTAACTTTTAGCCACGATCCGTTCATCCGTTGGTTTGTTTGTTTGTTTGTTTGTTTGTTTGTTTGTTTTTGTTTGTTTGTTTGTTTGTTTGTTTGTTTGCCTCATTGTTTGTTTATTTTTTGCCTCATTTTTCTTATTACCACAACTCAGAAAGTTAAGTACGGATCTTCAAGAAACTTACAGAAACTCTGAATACCGTTAAAAGACACAAATAAGTATATTTTGGTGTTGATACAAGGAAATTCATTGTCTCAGAACCAATTATAATTTTTCGTTACTACACATTGCTTGGCGGAGGTATGCGCTCTCAAAGTGCTCTAGATAGGCTTAATTACCTCCGCCAAGGAGGTTATGTTTTCGTCGTGTTTGTCTGTCTGTCTGTTTGTCCGTTTGTGTATTTGTCTGTCTGTCACCAGGATAACTCAAAAAGTTATGAACCGAATTGGATGAAATTTACAGGGATTGTTAGGCATGTTAGGAGGAACAGATGATTAATTTTTGGTGAAGATATGTTTATCCGTTTGTTTGTTTGTTTATCTATGTCATTTTTTGTATGTCATAACTCAAAAAGTTATGAATGAATTTTGATGAAATTAACATGAGTTGTTAGGTAGCTATATAACAAAGAGTAGATTACCAAATTTCGATAATGGTCCGTTTGTTCGTTCGTTTGTCACTGTTTTTAATTTTGTGCTTGTTAGCACAATAACTCAAAAAATAATGAATGGATCTTTATGAAATTTATAGGAGTTGTTAGTAATGGTAAAAGACATAATTGATAAAATTTTGGTGCAGATCGGTTGGTTCGTTTGTATGTTTGACTCATATTTTTCACAACGTTTGTTAACAGTATGCGCTCTCAGAGTGCTCTAGTTCTGTATCCGCTCCTTGTCAATTCTTTAGTGCTCTAAAATTTTTTTACCTGAATAGCATTCGCTACCTAGAGGCTTGAAACACTCTAATTCTGCAATTGCCTGGTGTTCAAATTTTGTTTGTGCCAAGCCAGATGTCTTTTGCTAATGAGACTAGTGGACCCGTGCGTGAAAAAATTCCCGATATAATCAATATGTTTGCCTAATATCTATAGGCCAGTACGGAATCTTCTCTGACTTACTTCTTCATTTTCTTGATTGACCCTTTGTTGTGCTTTCATCCTTAGGTCTTCAATTTCGATAGGCAGAAGTAAAATTTTGAGTAAAACATTCCAATAAACTTCAATGCAACGCCAGTCAGGTCAGCTTATATACAATGTTAGCGCTCCGTAGCAATGATACCGTTGATACCGTCTTTCCTAGTCAAATGTCTGCTTCATTTGAAGAGCTGAAATATTGCCCTATGAAGAGAACACTATTTCCAACTAGAGCACTCTGAGAGCGCATACCTCCGCCAAGTAAGCCAACGGTGACAAAAATTCAAATTGGCTCTGAAACCATAATTTTCTTTGCATAAACTCCAAAATCTAATCATTTGTGCCTTTTTATATTAATAACAGCTTGTTCAATTTTTTTGAAGATCCGTTCATAACNGAACCAACCGATCTGCACCAAAATTTGATCATTTATGTCTTTTACCATTACTAACAACTCCTATAAATTTCATAAAGATCCATTCGTTATTTTTTGAGTTATTGTGCTAACAAGCACAAAATTAAAAACAGTGACAAACGAACGAATGAACAAACGGACCATTACCGAAATCTGGTAATCAACTCTTTGTAATATACCTAACAACTCATGTTAATTTCTTCAAAATCCATTCATAACTTTTTGAGTTATGGCATCGAAAAAAATGACGCAGACAAAGTAACAAACGGATGGACATATCTTCACCAAAAATTAATCATCTGTTCCTCCTAACATGCCTAACAATCCCTGTAAATTTCATCCAAATCGGTTCATAACTTTTTGAGTTATCCTGGTGACAGACAGACAGACAGACAAACGAACACACAGACAAACAGACAGACAAACAAACACGACGAAAACGAAACCTCTTTGGCGGAGGTAAAAATAAGAAAGACAGTAAGCTAGAAGAAATAATTGTCTACTTTCCGTAAAAATTCGTCACCTCCAGAGCGCTTCGTTGACCATCTGCCGAATTTATACATCGTGACCTGAGAGAAAAAGTTATAAAATCGGACTCCAAAACCTGCATGTATTTTATTACGATTTCAAAAAGTGTTTCAAGCGAGAAGTGTCTTCAGATAAGGGGAGAAGGATCAACCTTCACCCTTTTCTGCAAGCTGGTCATCGATATACAAAATCTGCAACGAGGCCTATTTTCCCCATACCTATTTCCTTAACAGCGAACACAAAATTTATAAATAAATACACCAAGCGTTTTAATATATAAGGATTGTTTCAAACCAAATCTATTATAGGTGTCCGTAAGGATTCGGACCAGGGGATTGAAGCTTATAGGATGCATACGATACTTTATTATGTTGTTTTTATATTCTCGAACACGGTACATAGTTACACTTCTCAGACTAATATCCCACTGCGTAATAATACACAGTTTATTGGTTGTTTTTTTTTTTTTTTCTTGCCTGGTGTCTTATCCTTGCCTAGGGTGAAGGATAAGACAAAAAAAGAAAGTTTTCCGCTGAACGCCAAAGGCGCCTTTGTCTTATCATATTTTTGAAATCTCAACTGAAGATCTCCCTTGCCTTAAAAGTACTAGATCGTTCTTCCTCGCCACAACGTTATTCTTTAGCTCATCGATGCAAATTGAAAGAACATCAACTATGAAGAATGCAAGCATATTCTCTACGACACAACCATGAGGAACAAAACAGTAATAGAAACGAGGGTTACACTGGACAAAATAATTTTCCGCCGTTAGTTAATGGCAATCCGAGCCACCAGCAATCCGAGCCACCGCCGTTAGTTAATGGCAATCCGAGCCACCAGCAATCCGAGCCACCGCC
>LQNS02278186.1:7384404-7428261 GCA_001587735.2 Parhyale hawaiensis
TATGAGGTGCTGTTGTGTCTTGAGGAAAGTGTTAGTGGAACACAGTATGAGGTGAGGTGTTGTTGGGTCTGAAGGATAATGTTTGTTGTATACAATATGATGTACTGTTGTGTCTGAAAGACATTGGTTCATGGGCATAGTATGAGGTGCTGCAGTATCCGCAGGATATGTTTGTGAAACACGGAATGAGGTGCTGTTGTTACTGCAGGATAGTAATTGCGATATACCATGTGAGGTACTGTATTGTATGCGGCATCCTAAGGTTGCGATTTGTGGAATACCATGAGCTGTGGTGCTCATAGTTTTTTGCCGCCACGTTTTTTGGCGCTCTTTGAAATTAAAACAGGATGTATGGACCAGATGAAACTACTATAAAACCTTTTATATTAGATTAATATCTAAAAACCAGCGTTGAATTAGCCGCTCAATATGTTAAATGTGCTCGTGAATTTTACCTACTAAAGAAGATAACATCAACACCATATCGACTAATGTTATTGATTTAATGTATCTCGTGATTGTGTGCTAAGCCACGCAAATATTCTAACGGCTCTTTTTTAAACCTAACCATACCAAACCTAACTATACCCGTCCTAACCTAACCCAGGATGTGCCGTCGGGGCGGGCAGTGCATACCCTGCACAAACGATGCTAGCTGGTACATTTAGTGATACAGCATAATTATGTTGGTTAATTTGTATAACTGTAACGCAGGAAACGTAAGTTACTTCATTTTTGTTCATGAGGTAGGCATAATATGCATGTGCCTTTCAACCTTAGCACTAATGCTACGGATACAGTTGTGCGATGCACGAGTCGCGGCCGTCTACCGACACCGCTGAGAAGACAGGGTCAGGGCAGGCAGAATTCTGTGTGCCTGCCTTGGTGGTGTGTGGGTGTATGTGTGCGCGCTTCCGCCTCACCTACAAGTCTGATTGAGACTTCTAACTCGCCTCATCTCATTTTTCTTTGTTTTCAACAGAATAGTATTTAGGATATTTTCAAATCTAACTTTTGACGAGAAGAAACAAGTTAAAATACAGTGCCTAGACATAAGTATTTGCACAACTCTATTTTTTATGTAGAAAAATCATACTGGTGGAATTCTGTATTTGGCTTTACAGTATTTTAATGATAATATGTTTAAAGCTTAATATCACCAAATTGAAAAATGAAAAATACTAATTTTTGCACCTGAGGTCGTTTCCCGCGCACTTAAAAAAAACATAAGAAAGTTGTTGCTTTTCAACGTCTAGTCAAAAATTCCCAACAGTCTAAAAAATTGTTATTTTTCCAATTATATTATAAAATTACTGTTTCTGTAAAAGTATAAATCAAACAATTTATTCAACATTCCAGTCTTGAAATCTTGCCCCCAACTTGCGCCTGCTATTTTCCCTTTCAGATTCTCGCATATCGATAAGAATAACTTTTAGCATCTTGTTGAGAAAAGTTCCAACTCGGCATCTTTAGCTGCACATTATTCAAGCGTTCTCTGGCGGCGAGCACTTGAATCAATATTTGACTAGTATTATTGACGGCCCTCTGGCGGTGGGCACTTGAAGTACTCATCGTTTTGTGGGAAAATTTCTTCGAATTTATACCGACAGCATCTGCGGCGCTGCAGTTAACAATAGCGGAGGAACTTCAATGGCTCTTCGGTAGACTTGGACGAGGGTTGAACAGGCTGTGAACAGCGAGGGTTTTGTTGAGAAGCTGAACGTATTGAACTTAAAAATATGAGTTGAGTGAATGAATTGGAGGACAAGAACATTTCGACTCACGAGTCGAACAACTGGAACTGAACGAATTAATAAATCGAAATTATTGAATTAAAAGGGGAATGAACTGAACAATTCGACTTGAAAAACTTAGGCTGATGGAAGAAAACATATCAACTTGAAAAATGTGAGCGAAATGAATGACCTCAACAATGGAATTGCATAGAGTGTACTGCAGGTGAACATATTGATTCGAAAAAATGTGAGGGGAATGAATGATTTCAATAACTAATTCTTAGAAGGTTGGGCGGGATATTTGGAATTTTAGGGCATAGTGCACAATAAGACATTTGAACATGCTTAGAACAGATAATTATGATTAGAGCTGAAAAAATGAAACTGAACGTTTTCAGTTGAACGAAATGCCTTGAGTGAATTTAGTTGACCGGATTGTGTTGATTTAGAGTCGAAAAAAAGGTTGTTAAACAAAGTTCAACACTGGGAATTGAAGAGACGGAGTTGAGCTATCAGAGCTCAAAACAAAAGCAGTTCAACGACAGAAGTTGAGCAGTGAAAGCAGAATAGTCGGAGTTCAAGAACCGGAGTCAACTGTTGAACTTCAATAGGCGTAGTACACCAGTCGGAATTCAACGGTCAGAGTTCAACAGTTTGAGTTAAGCAAGATAGGAGATGAACAGTTGAAGTTTAATGAAAGGAGTTGATAAATGAGTTGAAATAGCCGAGCATCGGGAAATGAGCTGGAAAAGTAAAGTTGAATAAGCGTGGAACAATTAAGACAAGTTCAACTAGTTGCAATCCTTGAAGCTCGCTGTAGCAAAGCGGAAGTGTTAGCTGTTGAGGGTGATTGTTTCGTGTCTATCGTGCGGGTGTAAGGGCTTCCAGCAGCTGCTGTTGAGGGTGGTTATTTTGTGTTTATCCGGCGGGTGTATGTAATGGTTTCCAGCAGCTGCTGTTGAGGGTGATTGTGTTGTACTGAGCTACACATCAAGATTAGGTAAACTTTTGTGTTAGACGCTTTGCTACACTGTGAGTTTTGGGCTTCTGCAAGGACTCTAGTTGAATGGAATTGATGTGTTGTTCAAATTCATGTGAATTTAATCGTTTGACATATCACTATTCCCTGAATATTTTGAAATGGAAATTTCGATAGTAGTATTGCAATTTCTTTGCCGTTGTATTACTTTATAGAAGTTATATCAATTTTTTTACACTGCTAACACGAAAATTTATTTCAATTGTTTACTAAATTCTTTTTCTTTGTTGCAGGAGATCTGTTGCCAACTTTTTTTCTTGCAGACAAAAATATGCAGGCTTGATATATTTTACGAATAACGGTGTTATTTAAGTACAACAGAAAATTACTATTGTAGTAATGCACCGCTACTGAATAATGACGGTAATGTAACATCATATACGAGTGTACCTGACCGTTAAAACATATGGCAATGAATTTTTTATGGCTATAGTTCTTGACTATTGTACGAAGTTTGCTGCTGACCTGATCTTCTATTAATTTAACTAGAGCACTCTGAGAGTGCATACCTCCGCCAAGTGAGGCAACAGTAACGAAGAATTCAAATTGTCTCTGAAACCATTATTTCCTTTGAATCAACTCCAAAATCTAATAATATGTGACTTTCAATAATATTAGTAGTTTCTGTGATTTTCTTGACGGTCCGTTCATAACTTTTTGACTCATGCTGCTAACAAACATTATGATAAACATGAGTCAAACATACAAGCGAATCAACCGATCTGCACCGAAATTTGAACATTTATGATTTCTAACGTTACTAACAACTCCTGTAAATTTCATAAAAATCAATTCAGAACTTTTTGAGTTATTGAGCTAACAAGCATAAAATCAAACCCCTCAACAAACACACAAACGAACAAGTAGATCATCATAAAAATTTGGTCATTTACTCTTCGTAATTAACCTAACAACTCATGTAAATTTCATGAAAATCCGTCCATAACTTTTAGAGCTATGGCATTGACAAAAATGAGGCAGACAAACAAACAACCGGATGAACGGATCTTCACCAAAAGTTAATTATCTGTTCCTCATAACATACCTAACAATCCCTGTAAATTTCGTCAAAATCCGTCTATAACTTTTTGAGTTATCTTGATGACAGACAAACACACAGACAGACAAACAAACCTGACGAAAACATAACCTCCTTGGCGGAGGTAATAAAAGTTTTAATTGGCGCCAATCAATGTAGTAACAGTAAAATTTTTTCCTGCAAGCAAAATTACGAATATTACATGTTTGAAATCCAAGCTGCGCCAACAAAATAGAGTTAAATATTCTTTGGGAACGCTCAACAGTGTATCATGGCTACCAGAATTGGCAATATCATGAACAAAATATTGCTGTTAAAAAGACTGGATATATATAAATGGCCGCTGTTCGGCTTTAGTTTTAACTGCTTTGAGGAAATTTAGACAAAAAAGAAAAAAAATACGCTGTGCGGACTTCGAAAAGAATCTTGCTCCCTATTTCAGCGAAGTGTGTTTCAGAAAATGTTATCTCGGACCAATTCGAGATACTTAACTGCTATTGGCGGCAACAGTCGACTTTGGCAGTTGAGGTTGTAAAGGCCGTTACACACGCGCAAGTTAAATTGACAAATATGCTTGCGCAAGTGACTTGTACAAGCAAACATGAGCGTGTCTATGACCAGACTTGCGCAAGTATTAGACTTGCACAGCGACTTGAGGCTTGATTGTATTTGAATCATGTCCTCAAGCGCAAGTCTGACTTGTGCAAGTCTACCGTAGCGTGTGTACCGAACACACGCACTTGATATCAAGCCACGCTTGCAAGTTCGGCAAGTTCTGCAGAAAATACTGCATACCTAATAGTAGTAGTGGTAGTAGTATTTCATGCTTTAGAAGTACGGTTGGCTATCTAATTTCAAATTAAGACATTTGCCAATCATGGAGCAATCAGCGTTGCCCAATCAAAAATTTATAGTGGATCATGGACGATTATTGCTGGTTACCAGCAGAAAATACTAATGTCGAGTTTATTTTTTCTTTCAGAATCTAGATGTCTCTTCAATCTGGCAACACTGGTAGCAACCACGGCCAGTAGTTACGTAGCCTTCGCAAAGTGAAGAGTCCTGTTGTTAAAAATGACGAATTCAACTGGAGACTTGTGCAAGTATACTTGTGCGTGTGGTGACAAAGGGCAATATCCCAATACTTGATCAAATACTTGCGCAAGCATACTTGTCAAGTTTGCATAAGCGTGTGTAGTCGCCTTAACTTCTTTGAAACCGTGTCATAACCCTCCTAAGGTTATAATATGAGGAACTACAACACGTTTTTCTAGGCTGCTGCTGTGCTCTTTTGCCTTCAATCTTTGTAGTTCTAACAAAATTTACAATATAATAAAGACCGATGTGTGTTTATCTGTTTGTTTATCCATTTTCTCTCACGCCTTAACAAACAGGTAGGCGGAAATTAGCCCAGGTTGGAGGCTCTGGTCGTCCTCTCAAGCTCCATTGAAAAGTGATAGGTAGAAAATAGGCCGGGTTGCAGAAGATGGCTAACGTATCTTAATTAGGGACAGTTGAAATTCAAAAATGAAGATATCGCAGGCTTAGCCTAATTCGTGCGGGTATTAACTTCTCCATACATCGAATCTACGGCAAAGTATCGGGCGGCCTCAAGTCTAAATGCACTTCTTGCATTGCCGAAGTTGAAATTTCAGCACTGAAGATATCTGAAGCTTCCGTTGGCACTCTCATGCATCTTGATTCGTAGTTTCTTCCCATAGATGATTTCGTTCCTTCAGCTATCCTTCCAACTCTGATTCAATTGTCGACGAAACATCTTTCAATAACCAAAAGACTATCGGACAAATGTGACACTAGGGTATCTATGATACCAAATTGAATCAATTCTTTTCACTGTAGCTGAACTGACTGCAAAAGTAATGAATTATTTTCATGTCAAAAAATAAGTCTTGATACTCAGTAATTAGGGTAATTAGGATGCCGTGAACCTTCTTCTGGATGATCTCTAAAGTTGGCAATTGTATGAAGGAAAGCATTGTTAATGGAGCAGGATCAACACAAATTATTCGCTGTCATTTTATGACAGTGCGGGCACACTAGTCTCAGAATAAAGAACAATCAGATGGTACCTATTCTGATGTTACAAAAACTATATGTAAAAAATTTACAATGGTAACATTATCAAGTGAGACCATTAGGAAATGGTACATACGTTTTGATTCAAGCGAAATATAATTATTCTTACATTTGACAACGTATAATGGATCGCGCTGATAATCTTGGCATAGTCAAATTGACATTTTCATTCGTAACTTTTTTTAATCTTCAACTTTTTGTGTTTCTGATTGGTTCCATCGATCGTTCATATCCAATAAGTATACAAGATATTCAATTGATTTCAACTTTATCCATTACATACGCATTCATTCGATCCTAAAATGTGTGTTTCGGTGAAGTATTGGAGTAATTATGGTAATTAATGTAGGTAACGTGCCAGCCTCTGACAGGTGAATTACTAGGAAAATGAAGGCCGGGTGTGGCACTGTTAAGCGCTGAATAGTGAAATATGAGTAGATAAGAATTGAAAAAACGTGTATCGACGTGCAGAAAAGTTAATTTAATTGAACACTTAACCTTCTACCTCCAGTATGATTCAAAGGCTTCGTCCGTTAGGCCCAAATTATTCAAGGGCTTGACCCTATAAAGTGTGTTCACACGTCAGTCATATCAAGGCATTCGCCCGACCACTAGTCCGACCGTGCCACTGTTCCTAAGAGAAGTGCGCTATTCTCTTAGCTTTATTTCATTCGAATTTTTAAGAGCTCTCCCTAACTTCCTAGTGCCACTTGCAGAGGAAACTGATTTACCAATTAACCTTTTCATCCCCGCAGGGGGCATAGGATGAGCCATAGGCCATAGGGTTAGGTTAGTTTAGGTTCGTCCATCCTATGTTATGGGGCCAGGCAACCCCAAAGGTCCTGTTTAGATTACCTCAACCGTTATAGCTAGGCCTTCGGGACGTCTCTCTTTCGTGCCCACTTTGCTTCCTTCTCGATTTTATACTCCTGCTTGTT
The DNA here is from genome assembly GCA_001587735.2 of Parhyale hawaiensis. Taxonomy (NCBI): domain Eukaryota; kingdom Metazoa; phylum Arthropoda; class Malacostraca; order Amphipoda; family Hyalidae; genus Parhyale; species Parhyale hawaiensis. The sequence goes on from LQNS02278186.1 coordinate 7,391,254, forward strand.
CATGCTTTATTCTGATCTTCCTTTTCTTTCCCGACTTGCTGTTCCCATGGGAGTTGATCCTGTGTGGGAACACCTTCGTGCATGGGTTCCCCGCTTCTCTCGGCATACTAAATATGTCCCTTGCTCTTTCCTCTGTGATATCGTTCTGCTCAAAAACGGAGGCTTAAACTTCCTAACTATAACTAACTTAACGTTTTATATTTTTCGGGGTACACAAAAATGTGATGACAACAAAGCTACAAAACTTTCAGCCAGGTGGATAAGTGAACACGTGAACGCGCTTTGCCCATAACTACCGGAACTATTCAATTGCTTAGCCCATAACTACCGGAACTATTCAAGCGCTTAGCCCATAACTACCGGAACTATTCAAGCGCTTAGCCCATAACTACCGGAACTATTCAAGCGCTTAGCCCATAACTACCGGAACTATTCAAGCCCCTAACCTTATAGAAATAAGATTGTTTGTGTGTTCTATGTTATTAAATTCTAAGATTTTCTATTCGTATCTAATTCAACATTTCTCTATTCAACAGATTTTCTACCTCTGGCACAATGACAAGTTTTTCTTCCGACTGCAGATACACAGAATTGGTCAACAGACTTAGCAGTGATTCTGAAGGAATGACTTCGAGATATATAGCCGTCGGAAACAGCAGCCAAAATTTGCCAGACTTTGAAGTGTGTGATTGTAAAAATGCGAGAACCAATAGTGTATCGCTACGAAAATTTTGTGTTTCGCAAGAAATTTACAGGAACTCTTTCGGCAGTTCCGTTGCCATGGAAAAAGATCATTTTGGGGGAATACCCATTGCAGTTACCTCGGATATTGGTAACTGTCTTAGTAATGGACTAAATTCTGATAGCGGTGATACAGGTAGTCCAGTAGCGTCTCAAATACCTCAGTATGTTACTTCTGTAAATACCTCGGAAACTGGTAACTGTTCTCGTAATGGTGAAGTAAGCTCTGATACCAAAAGAACTGGTAACTCTTCACCGCCTGAAATACCCGACTCTGTTACCATAATGAGAAACAAATGTTTGCAATTACCTGGTACAGTTACCCCAGAACTTGGTAACTGTGTGATTTCTAAAAGATTTAGTTCTAGTTCAATAGAAAGTGGCAATCTTTTCTCTCTGGAATTACCGACACCTGTTACCTCTAGCAATACTAACGCTTCGCTATCTAAAGCCCAAAATTCCGCTAGTATGAACACTAGCCACTTTTCAGTAACTGACGAGTTCAGTATTACCAAGGCAAGAAGTCATCATCCTTTCTCGGAATTAACTAATATTTCCGAAGAAATGGGAAATTTTGACCGAACAGATGCTGTTTCCAAGGATAATACTAACCCTTCTCTGTCCAAAGCACCTGATTGGGTTACGAGTGAAATAAGTAACTCTTCTGTGACCGAAATACTTAGTTCTGTAACTATAGTATCAGGTAGTTCCGCAGCTTCTGCGAAACCCGATTCAATTACCAGGAATATAGGTGACGTTGCCCTCAGAAAACCATCGGACTCCGTTACTACAGAAACTGGTAATCCTGCATTTCACCAAATTTTTCACCTGGTTACCACAAAACCAAGTAATTCTAAGTTCTGGAAAATACCAGAAGCTGTTACCACAGCGGCTGGTAACGCGGCGTTACCCGAAGTTGTTAGTCATGAGAGAGGCCACTCTACTTTCAGTAAAACTGCAAATTCCTGTAACGCCGAATTTGATCGCTCCGAGATAACAAAAATACCAGGCCCTCTTACCATGACGAGTAATGTTTCGTCACGCAAACTGCCACGTTCAGTTTGGGATCCTAAATCTGAAACTGCTCATTTATCCAGAACTAAAAAGAACACTGCACTAAGTAGACGGTGTGACTCTGCCACACCTAACACTATATGTTTGCGCCATAAAATGGCTAGTTCACACAATAAAAAACTTATAGGTGCCCTAAGCAGCAATGAACTTCGGGGTGCTGATGACAATCTTCTCGGGATTTCGAAAATTTCATCAAATTTCTTGAAGTCCTCCAAAAATCCCTCTAAATCTTTGAAAAAATTTAAATTTTTGAAAAACCCAAAATCTTTGCAACGCACTTCAAAATTTTGGGATAATATCTCGGATTGCGCAGAAAATATCTCAAAACTTTCGAGAAATACATCAAAGTTATCAAAATCCACCTCAATTTCTTCGAATAACGACTCAACTTCGTCGAAAAACGCTTACAAGTTCTCAAGATACGTTTCAACTTTAAAAAACTCCCCGCGGTGCTCAGAAAATATATCCAAATTTTCAAACCAGCCCGTGACATTGAAAAAACTCGCCGACTTCAGAACGATGCTACTTTTCTTAATAATCTTTTTGAAATTGGTAGCGGGGGTTCAAGGAGAATTTGGAGCACTTCATAGTGAAAATATTAACTCGGCGAAATTTGAAATTAGGAAGCAAGTCGAACCTCAAGCCAGATCGGTAAACTTCAACGATGCCCATCGAATAGCTACAACTCAAGCGCCATACCAACGAAACTTATCGAGTAAATTTTATAACATAAGTAATGTGAACCACTATCGAAATATTTCCTTTCAGGAAGGTCGAAGAAAAGTTGGGATTCACGAGGAAAATTTCCCTAAGGAAAACGGTTTTGATGTCGGTGGTTTCGATGAATATTTAGCTTCCACTGAGAACGTTTCGGTACTTCGACATCTTCCTATCTCTGAATTAGCAAACGACTCTGGAAATATCAAAACTATTGAACACAGTCCTATTTCTGAAAAAGATGTTGCGGCTGATTCTCTTGCAAGAAATTTTACTGTTAAGGAAAATATTTCGGTACCTGGAGACGTGCACGCTGTTGAATGGATAGCAGCTACTTTCAAGATGAATGAAGGAAAAGCAAAAGAAAAACCGACTTTGAATAAAGATCTCGAAGTTATTTCTTCTGCGACAAAAACGAATTCTGCAAAAAATAGCGATAGATATCAACCAAAACTGGATTCAAGGAAAAAATTATCGACCGAATCTGCCAGAAAGAATCCAATTTCAACAAAAAACATTTTCAAAATTCAACTCTCCCCTCTTCACGAAAGCAAGAATAACGTCTACAAAGAAAAACCTGTTGATGGAAAGGATTTTCACGTGGATTCCTTAAACAAAACTGCAACTTCAGCCGGCAATATTTTAGCGTCTCAATACTTAACTATTCCAAGAATAACCAATCCCCTTGCGGCTGCAAACGTCGTTACAAAAATCCCCAAGGAAATGCGTTCGCTAAATCGGAAAACCGAGAAGGCTACCTCGAAAAACAACGCTAAAGGTCGAGTTTGGCCGTGGGAAAAAATCGAGCTCGGTGGGAAATTGGACACCGGTGGACCGACAGTGTGGGAAAATTCCCACGGCTCGATGGAACCAATGGACGACAATGGGGCAAAAAATTGGCCACGCCAAAAACAAGATGGCCAAAATAATAAGGACTATCGGAAGGCTGATGAGCTCCCTAAGATGGACAGCCTTGGTGCCAAAAGGATATTTAGGGTAAAAAATGCTCCCCAGACGATGATGAAACAGGGCAATTTGTTAAGGGAGACTTGGAGCAGGAACCTCGAAGAAAGGAAAACGCTTTACGCTACGCTAGGCAGGCGGTTTGACGGATACGAGCTTAGGGATGAACAAAGTAGTATCCATCGACACGATTTGGGCAACTGGCAAAACGGAGATCAATTGCCGGAAGGAAAGAATATTGTTTATCGGTATAATCTCGATCAACGATATAAAAGAGAAGAAATGCCTGACGAAAACGGCGAAATAATTCAGCACGACTTAGACGAAAGATCTGCAAAAGATGAAAAACACGATACTAAAACTAAAATTTATCAATATGGTCTGAAAAAGCGGCAGAAAAGAAATGAATTGATTGGCGGAAAGGACCTAATTCATCGACCCGATTTTGGAGCTCAGCGTAAAGGAGCCGATATGGTTGGTGAAAAAAGCAAAACTTATCGGCATGAACCAGACGAGCGACAGGAAAGAGATGAAATAAAAAATGAAAAAAGTGAAATGTATCAGCACGAAGTTGACAACCAACGGAAAGGAGATGTAGTGAGTGAAGATAAATCTAACCTTCATCGTAGCAACATGAGTAAGAGGCACGAAATACAACTTAAATCTGACATGGAAGAGAGAAGTTATCAACAGAAATTCTTCATTTGCGATAGAAAAAAGAATTACATTCGCTATGAACGTGAAGAAAAAGTTGAAAAAGATCGTCACGATGGAAACAATATGAATGTTTTAGTAAAATCTCAAGAAGAATCTGATGAAAGCTTGTACAACGTAAACAGAAAATACGAAAAACTTAATCGTAGAAAAATATACGACAGCGAAAAGGAAGCAATTGATATTGGTTCCCAACTAGCATCTGAACAGGAAAATGTTTTGCATTATGAAAATCTGTTATTGATAAGCCCCCAAAGTGAGAAGATGGTCCTCAAAAAGAGGATTAAACGAGGAAACTTTGCCGAGGAAGATGATGAAAATTCCGCAAAGTCCGTCAACAGAAGAGACGAAAGGTATGAAAATGTCTCCGGCATCGAAACAGAGAATTCGGAAGATGAAGAGACAACGAACGATAAGAAAACCGACCGAAGACCAAGGAACGCAAACAAGCACAGTCGTGACAAGAAATTCTACCATATTTGCAAAATCGAAAAAGTCTTCGTCATTCACGATCATTTAAAGAAAACTCGAATTGGTAAAAACCTCAATGAGAAATCGAAGCACGGAAGACACAATCTGAACCTGAAATTAAATAAATCTTCTTTGGATCCGGACAGTCGTGATGAATCTGGCCGGCAAAAGCATGCTTTGAACAGTATAGCAGCACCTGTGGGAAGCAGTACCAGAATTGTCGATGAATCCAAGAAGAAAAATGATTCGCAATCTAAATTTGAAAATCTCAAAGGCAATTTAGATATGGTCAATGGTAACAATGAATCTAGAACTAAATTAAAAAATTCTGAAGACACGTCCGAAAATATCGATGTATCTGGTAAGCCACAATATCATTTCAGAGCAAAAAATGATGCCTCTGCAACCGCCAACTCGAATGGCACGGACAGAAACTCGAGCAACGATGCAAGAATATCCGGTGAATTAAAGCATCATCTTCTCCCCTTCCCAGTTCTCCGTACCCATTCTCTTGCCGGTAACAGGGACGCATTGAGACACGGGAGCCTCAATTCAGCATCTCAGCGAGGCAAAGGTATCAATTACGTTCGCTACCTCCATCCGTCGCCCTCGAGCAAGGATCAAATGTCTCACTCACGGGCTATTCCCCTGAACAAAGTTAACGGCTTTAACTTGATCGATAGACGGCGTACTCATTGCCAGTTGTCAAGGCGCTCCAACGCCTCCGAGGATATTTTCTTGTTGCTCTGCTGCACCGAGGCGCAACTACCACCAAAAGTGGAGAATTTTTCCGTGGAGTTTGGCGAGGCGGGCCGTAACAGAAAACGGCGGCGTGGCGACAGCGAGAGAAAACGCAGCTCCTTTGGAACAGAAAATGCGTCGAAAGAGAAAATTGTACGGCGTGACGGAGATCAGGAGAAACAATTGTATTCTGGAGAGACCGGGGGAATGGAAAGCAAAGTTCTGGAACGCAGAAGTCACGAAAAGAGAGATGGAAAAGCAGCGGGGCGAGCCGAACCGGCTCCAAAAATAAAAGAGCTTGGCTCGGAATACGAAAACCATATGAATATTAATAGCCGCCGGCGGCCAAATGGCAAACCAAGAGCCGGATCTAAAAATTTTGAGTCCGAATACGAAACTGGCGGGACTTTTGGAGCAGATGACGCCAGGGCCGAAAAATCTGACTTGCGTGCGAGTGACTTCAAATTAGGTTATGATACAAACACTGACGCGCATTATAATGCTATTAATGAATTAAACGGTCGCATGGGAGGCGATTTTGTAAAAACAAAGGGCAATACATTTCAGAGCAATGACGGACGAGAGCGAAGCTCGCTTTCCTTTTTAAAATTGAGGGAGCGAGAGAAAAAATCCAGCGAAAGAAACGGGAACAATGAAGAGAGCAGAGAGAGATTTACGGGTAAAGGAACGATAAAAGATGACTATAATGATGGCATTAAGAAAGATACAGCGCTGCAAACTCGAAAAAAAGCACAAAAAACAGATTCCAATATTCATAACAAAATGTTACATTTGCAATATGAGAATGACGTACATGAACAACGAACAAATGAACGATATGATGATAAAGGAATGGGAAGAGATGCTTATAATGAAGGATCTTTAGAAGATATACCAAAGAAAAGTGAAGGTCAAGCTCAGTTTGACAGCAGACCGAAAACAACAGAGTATGTAAAAGATGAACATGAGCAGAGCACGGAGCATCAGTATGTTGGTAGAGGTTCTTTTAAATTGGCTAATAAGACAGTTTTGCCAAAATCGCTCAATTTGAAACGATCTTTTGGTTCTGTGCCGAAGGGATCTGCTAATAAGGTGGATGACGAGGGTATGATGCAGAATGACAGTCCTTGTTCAAGCGGTGAGGGGCCGAATGGTTCACCATCCTGCCGAAATAAATATCCTGTGTACCACGTGATCAAGCCGCAGCCTGTCAATTCTTACTCGCTTGGGAAAAAACTGCATCAGTATCGGGTAGAAAGTCCAATGGATGACGATACGATTCTACGCAATGATGCATCATCACGCCCAGTAAATTACGAGGGAGACCTTTCCCGTGGAGAACATCCCGAAAAAGATGGACTTTATCAGCCACGGCTCGAAGAAAGAGTTTCCTATCAATCACAGCAAGAAGAATACAGCCCTTACCGATCCAAGTCCGAAGAAAATGGTGACCTTTGGTCACGAACAAAAGAAAATGACCCTTCCCGATTGCGGGCCGAAGAACATCGTTCCTACCAGTCGCAGCCGGCAGAAACTGACCATCACTCGTGGCCCGATGAAAACTACTCCTACCAGCTGCAGTCAGAAGAAAGCTTCATGTACCGAGGGCAGACCGACGATTCCGGCCCAAAGAAAACGTTGACATCGGGCCGGTCTGCTGACAAGTCAATCGACGGTCTAATTCAGCACGACAGTCCGGCACCGTACAAAGTGGAGACGGCCCGATACTCCCAGACCGCCATTGACCACTTCTTCGACCGATACCGCCAGTTTCTGCGCACCTCCGTCGTGCTACCCACGCCCAATGTTCAGGTAAATTTGACCGATCCCAGCATTTAATTTTTGTAATATCCAGGCAATTATCGATGCCGGCATTTATTATTCTTGAAAGTATGGACGCCTACGTTTATTATTCAGGTAAGTATCGACACCGATACCTATTTTTCACGTAAATATCGACCGTGACGTTAATATTCTGGCAGATATCGACTCCGACATTTAATATTCTCGTCAAGATCGACTCCGATGTTTAATAACTAGGTTTATTGTACTAACTGACATTTAATCCGTAAGTAAGTGAAGGTCGAGTTTGGCAATTAATATTCAGCTACATTTAACCAATCGTCGCATATAATGTTCAGGAACGCATGACAGATACCAACACCTAACATTCATGTCAACTGCACTCAAATATATATTTTGCAGTAGAGACCGGTTCAGACTTTCAATATTCAGCTAATAGCCACTTGTACTAGCACTTACAATACCATTTGGGTCAGTTAGACCGATACGGCTCATACTATTCGGGTATTTTGACAGATAGAGACGCCTGATATAGATGAATTTCGCTCGAAACAACCAAATAATGGTAATTCAGGTAAGTTAAACCGATATTGGCTCATAATATTGACAAATATTTGAACCATCCTACAACATAACACATATTCAAATTAGTCAACCCTACACCGTTAAGTAATTTATATAGCAATTATGGTGATACCGATACTAAAACTTAATAACGTGTTTCTGTGGGTTACAGTGATATTGGCATATAATATCCATGTACTTAATTTAGATCAATTTTGGCACCTTATATTCAGGCAGCTTCATTCTACATTTTTGGCTGCTCCTGAAACTGATATCAGAAAAACTTCCAAAGTCACCAAAAACTCTGTTAAACTATAGCCATGAATAATACTCGTCAATTACTAATACTCAACATTAAACTCAATAATTCAGTATTGTTACCAATACATTGAATCAAATTTGCTCGATAGCTACTATTTACATTTGACCTGTCTCTTTAAAACGCAAATGTAAGATCTTTTCCGCCACGATGGTATAACTGCATCGAACCAAAAACGATTTACGGTATATTAGACTGGGCTCCGAAACTGAACTTTTCTGGAATAACTTATCCGAAACCCCGGTCAGAAGCTTTGGCTTTACCGTTTTCAATAACGTTGCATGCGTCTGAATCAAAGCGATTACATTGAGCCGGCCGAAAACTCCATTTTACTGAGTAGGATTGGGTGTCTGTAAAGGTACAGTCAACTCAGACCGCACCTTTCACTGGGTAACCCACACACTCTGCTTCGTGCGGCAGACATAGGCCAACTGGCCCCAGAGGAGTAGGTGCAGCTGCAGTCGACCACCAGTCGCTTAAAACTATGACCCCAAACAGAGCGTTCAATCACCCGCTATTCCCGACCCTAAGGTAAGTACCCACGCTATAGCTATGAGCGCCAAGCAAATTTACTGATTCAGCACGCTATGAGGAAGACCGCACCTGGCATGGGAATCGTTCTCGCAACCCTCAGCAAAACTGTGCAGCACGCAACGTCAGCAGCTGCCGTGGGTCTCAAGACTAACAGTTTAAAGGTTGATGCTTAAGACTCAGTTCACCGGTCAAAGCTAAAGCACCTGTCTGCAATTTCGAACAGGTCAAGCCCCGAGTACTTAATTTTGGCGCCCGATCGGGTATGCCATTTCTTGATATAAACTTACATTGTTTCCACCAACCTGATTGCGAATGGTGAATAAAAAGCATTGAGCCTCGCGAGAACAGGAAGCATTTTTTAGAAATTCACCAGTCCCTTCCTTGACCTTAGTAAGCTGTCAAAAAAAATTCAAAGGTATTACATGCGCCGAAATTAGGCGTTTGAGGCATGACTTGTTCGAAACTTCGAACAGAAGCTTTGGCTTTGTTACATTGAATCGTGTTGCAAGTGTTAGACGCAACGCAGTGATGTTGAGCCTGCAATAAACTCTACTTTACTGAGCAAGATACAGTTTCTAGAAGTCTCTAGAACGACCTATTGAGGGTGAAGATCTGAAACTTAATTCAGTGGGTTGAAGTCAGCGCCTATCTGCGTGAAGTCCGAACAAAGCAAGCTTCGAAGCAATAATTCTGACGCTCAATCGAATATATGCTAGATAGAAGACAAGGGTAATTTTTTATTGATATATTCGCAGATATGTGCTTGGAGCTTTGTATATGTCACTTTCTCTTTAATTCCTTAGATGTATATCTATGCATATATTTTAGCAAACCTTTATCGCAAATTGTTTTCGAAAGGGAAAATACTACCACGGGTGATAAAAAATAATTGAAAATTTAGTCTCAATAAGTACGAAAGTTTGTAATAGTTTAATTAATTATATCTTAGTTGAAAGCTATTTAGGTACAACATTTTTAAATGTACAAAAGCTTTGTCGAAATGTTATAAAGGCCTTTTTTTGGCTTGCCTCCCATTTCAGCATTCAGTATTATTGACAATTTCCGTTTTCTTTTCAGCATATTACTGCTAAGCCTACCACAACTACGACTACTACAACCACAACAACTACAACCCGAAAGTACCCCTCGTACTTGTACAACAGCTACAGAAATTACCCAAAGCCAACGAAGCCCCTGTACGAATACCCGGATAGGTCAGGTTCCAACCCATTCAGCGATCAGCGCAATCCGAAGTATGTACCAAGATATAAATACGATAATAATTCTACCAGCTGGTACGGAAGAAGCAGGCATCAGAGTACGACAACATGGTCGCGTGAGGCGACCGCCGGCAGCACCCGGTCTAAGCCTATAAGACGTGGTGGCACACCCACCTATAGGCTTAGTGCCGCCGAGGAAGCCATGCACGCTAATCTGCCGGAGGAGCTCCGGCCGATCTACCCGGGCGGTGGCTCGAAATTTGATGATTGGGAACGAGAAAAATTAGAAAAGAATAAATTGGCGCAGAAGAAAGAATTAGAGGCGGCGAATGCCAAACATGACGCCGAAAGTTTTAGAAGCTGCGCTGTGTGTAAAAAGTTTTACATAGGCATGTACTTATATATAATGCAACTTTTCCTGCTTGTATTTTATCAGTAAGCTATATCTTTATGTAGTTTAATATGAGAGCTTATTTCAGAAATGCAGTAACCTAAATAAATTCATTGTATAAATCTACCTTTTTCGGGTGATGTAATTTTTGCGAGCCCTAAATTTATGTACAAGAGCCTCTACGTCAATGGCCGTGAGACAATGACGAGATTTTGAGGCATCAACGATGGTGACTTCACCGTCTGCTCCACCTCAGTGATGGGCTTAAACTTGAGGTGATGGTGACTTCACCGTCTGCTCCACCTCACTGATGGGCTGACAGTAGAGGTGAAAGTGACTTCGCGGTCTCCTCTACCTCACTGATGGGCTTTAACTTGAGAAAAGAGTGACTTCACCGTCTCCTCCACCTCAGTGATTGGCTACAACTTGAAGCTAAGGTGACGCCACGGTCTAATCCGCTTGTGTAATTTGAGAACGGAACTTACCGTTATGATCTCTGGTAAGATATTGAAATTTCCAAGTGGTTCTGAGAGTGCCTGTTAAAATATCACGGTGATTTCTTATAATTGTTACTGCATTTATGTAATCAGTCCTCTTATATAATAGTACCTATATTGTATATAGATAATGTCAACTAGGTAATGATGCACATAATTCTTACTACCCTCATTGCGAATTCATTAAAGTGTCAATCAAGAGCTCTAATCGGCAAACTCCAGGGGGTTTTTCGAATAACTATCGGGCTGCGGGATGTCAGAGTAGGTTACCAGGGATTCTCAATTTAACTAGCTGCCACAGGATACGCACTACATTTTATACTGCCCATACATCAGATTTATATATTGAAAGCAACCGTAACATCTGTCTTATGAGTGTGTGCTATACGAGTCAATAACGATTGCTATCATCTTAATTTAATGTCAATAGCTCATAGGGGGCCGAGGCGTAATTCTCGACGGCTCTCGGGAAATGGACCTGTTAGTCCGTCTACTGCCGCCTATCTAACGTGCTCTAATCACTCTTATAAGCGTGCACTATGCAAGGTAATAAAATCATCTGTAATAATGACTGTCATCAACAGGTTTATAATTTCTATAGCAGTTAAATTTAATAATAAAACAGACTACACATTGAGCATATCCCTCGATAAAAACATGGTAGTTCCTTTGCTTAGGCGAAAATGATCCGCTTAGCCAACCAATAAGAGAGCTTCAATACTGCTAAGCTCATGACGTCACGTTAGTTACATGACAAGCGGGGGCCTTTATTGAAGGCACACGCTTTTGCCACGTGAGCAATATGAGCCCTCCACCGGGAAACCCATACGCGCTGGTTCGTCCTGCAGACATAGGCCAACTGGCCCCAGAGGAGGTAGTACAGCTGTAGCCTGCGACGGATCGCTATAAACTCCATCGCCGAAACGGAAGGTTCAACGACCCGCCACCCCTCTTACCCAAAGATCAGTACCCCCACGATTGCCATGCGCACCAAGCAAATTTGCTGATTCAGCGCGCCGAGCGCCTTGCACAAAGATCGGTCACCTGGAGTGGAGATCGTTCCCGAGACCATCAGCACAACTGTGCAGCACGCAACGTCCGCTGCTCCCGTGGGTAGCTCACAGATTGTGATTACAACACTCCTCAGATTGATCTCTCTTAAAAAAATCTCATCTTCAAAAAATTTTGCATGCTAACTGGGTGTAGACATGATATGGGTGACATCCCAGGGTCCCGGACGCACAGGCTTCAAACTCGCCATTCGCTATGTACGTTTGTGTACGGGCATCGGTGTACGTGCGGGCGGCGTTCAAGTTCGAGTGCTGTGCTGCTCTCGGTATCGGACAGTAGGTTAGGTTAGTAAAGGTTAGGTTAGGTAAGGTTAGGTAAGGTTAGGTTAGGTTTGGTAAGGTTAGGCTAGGTTAGACTAGGTTAGGTAAGGTTAGGTAAGGTTATTTTAGGTTAGGTAATGTTAGAGAAGGTTAGGTAAGGTTAACTAAGGTAAGGTTAGATAAGGTTAGGTTAGGCTAGGTTAGCTAGTGCTTATTATAGTGCTTCTGGTGGTTGTTGCGCGGCAAGAAAGCTCACTTGAACGCACGCACAGTGATGAGCGTACACCGTGGTACAATAAAAGACAGGTACTTGCACTTGTAAAGGAGCAGCATCAACCAATAGGAGAGCTCCTTTTTCTCCACTCGTGACGTCACCCAGGTGCATGGGCTACGGCAGCCAGGCGCAAAGCCTGTCATTGCCAGACGTACAACAGGGGCCGCCGTTGTAGAAAGATATTCTCGGCCGTGTGCTTGTGAGGAGGGCTATTAAAGACTCATTGCCACTTTCAGCAATCCACGATTGGAAATTGAATGACGGAAATTGAAAGAAATTGAAGTCCTCCCTATCTCTGGAATTATTATTGCAATTCATAAAGCGACCCTCTCTTTCGGACTCGTGTTGGAGCCTTTGCGGTTCAATGCTCACTGATGTCGCACAACGGACGCAGCTATTGTGTGACCCAAGAGGTTACCCTTCAAGCCTCGCTATTGGTTCATGATGACGTAAATGCTCGTGACGTCACTGAGGTAAATTGCTGCAATTATGAACGGTGTGAAAGTACCTGCTTTTAATTTACCGAGGCGTACACAGAATGGCTAGTTTGACGTCAGTGCGTCCCGGACGACATGCTAATTTGGCGTTAAAATACCTAGAAACGCAGATGTCGTGAGCTGCTCACTCAGCGGTCAGATTTTGCCCACCCATTGGCAATAACTGGTAGAGGAACCATGCGCATAGCGAAGTTTAGAAAATGAACTAGCCCTCAGACTATCGTATGCAAGGAGCACGTTAAATTGCGGGCCCCTTTCACACTATGAAGTAGAAATTTCCCTTTCGGTCGTGCAATATTTGTTGCAGTACAGTCTGTCCCCGTCCCCGCGCACACACTCACTTTTTCTCTCATGGCGAAAAATTTTCCCACTCTGTGATCTCCCCTTGCTTGGTTAGTGTTGGCAAGAACCGGGAAGTCCCATCTATTATTTTGATACCTAGATGATTCTTCAGACGAGGTCCAGGAGAAGATATTCTCTTCACCTATCTTGTGCAGAGGTGATGCTGCAGTCCGTGACCAGCTGGATGGCTAACAGCGAGTTATCCCCACATTACACGTAGCCGCTAACAGTAGGTTTATCTGGCAGTTTCGATAAGTATGCGTCCAGTAAGTTTTTTTTTTTTCGCAGTCTCTGTACCGGTGACTTTTCCAATGATACGTGGCATTTTGTTGAATAATCTCGCCCCCCGAACCGCGAAACTATTAGAATAAGTCGTGGCTATCGCATCACCACCAGTTTTGATCGGAATGCGCACTTCTCAAGTGAGACCAATACGATCTTAGTGTCTGGCCAGGATCCGCCCATTGACATTGACAGGAATTTCTTCTAAAAATTTCCAAACCTATGTGATCGTAAAGCCCTCAAATCTCCGTTGAATTGACTACATTAATGAAGGAGAGCAAGTCTTTCGTGATGGTTGAATTCTTGTGTGCATCTCAGTTTAGCAGTGAACGATCTCTGGATAGCCTCGAGGCGCTCTAGGTTTTTCCGTTTGCTAGGCAGCCAGAAAGTTCAACAGTGTTACATCAGCTGCGACTCTCTCAGATTCTGAGTAAAAACTGGAAGCTGAAGTTCAAGAGTTCATACGCAAATCCCAAACTGAAATCAAAAAGACAAGTTCGATTATTTACTGTATAGAGATAAATTCCATTCAAAGAAGTGGTCGTAGACAGCGGTGCGGGATCCTGTTCTGTAGAGAATGATGGGTGCCTGTATAGTTCGTGGCTTACCTAACACTCAGTTATGAAAATTGTTCCTATTGAGGTTATGATCTTGTACAAGCTGATCCGATCCTATATATCCTCTTCTATGCTTAACTAACCTAACTTACACGGTATTTACCCCTATCTAATTTCGTATTATAAAATTTACGTTTTAATTTTTTCTAAAAATCCAGTCGTTTCTTTTCCTTAAAAATCAGTTGCCGTACTCGTTGCCGGGACCATACCGCCAGGCCAAGTGTAAGATAGGCGCAAGAGAAAGACAACAGCAAGGACTGACAAGGTGTTGTCTTGCTCTTGCGCCCATATCTCATCTTGCGTGGTAGTATGGTCCCGGCAGGGTGTGCGGTACAGTTCGACAGCTACCCAGTTCACCGGCACTCCCTGCTCGAATGGGATGGCGGCCGGAATCTTTTCTTCAATGGTAAGCTTCTTCTGACCCATCGTGATGCCGTGGTGGTTTATGGTGTGGTGCTAGAATAAATGAAAATGTAGGAAAATAGAGGCCCGTGGGCCAGCTCGAGCTCTGATATATCATAGACTGACTGTGCAGAGGGATATTTGTGTGTGGCGCGTGGGTGAAGCAACACACGTCATACCACCCTTCTCTCTCCTCTCATTTGTAGGTAAATACGAAAATAAAGTTATTCGAGAATTATGCAATAACTTTGTTTTTCCGACACAAAGGTTAACTTTGTTTTTGCAGTCACTGTATATCAGGGTAGACAGACAGACGGAGAGGCTCTGAGTGTTCACATTATGCTTTAATGTTAGTTTGTATGATATATGTTACGAGTGCATCAACTAATTAACAGAGCATGTCTACATGTCACTGCCAAACAAAAATTTCCAAAAATTGGTGTGTTTCTTGGATATACTGAAGAATTCCAGCTATATTCATGAGAAGGAGTTTTTGAAAGTTTTTTGGGCTTTTATTCATTTTCTACAACGAGTTTTTGGATCATTAAACTTGGTTCGTCTTCAGGGCAACGAACACTTTCAAAAACTCCTTCATCACAAACTGTTCTATAATGAATTATTTAACTGAACTCCTAGAATGCAATAATATTTAGGTACAGCTATGAATGTTGTGCCTGTGCAAGATAACAGACAGCGAATATTGCGTGTTTCCATGGTTCCAATTGGTTTTACTAATTTGGTCATAAAAGAAATTGTTAACCAACAATTTGGTATTTCACACTCAGAGAAATCCCCGTTGTGGTGACTTTACATAAACTGATATTCACTCGAATCACACTTCTGCTTACATTATACTTTTTAGCCTTAATCATTACCGAAATTCAGGGCTCCTTCGAACCCGTCCAGGCGCTATGACTTCATGTCCAGAAATGTTTATAACTCACTCACTCATTTCCCAACTCTCTCTGTCTGCCTTTTCCAGTAATTTACTAAACTTTATCTTTGACTGCTATAGTCATATTCAGTATTAGAAAGAAACCTTATGTTGGTCGAAGAAAAATCAAGAAAAGGAACCGGGAGACGATACCGACCAACAGAAGCTCGGGCGAGATTATTCCATCTCATCTAGGAACTAACAGAGCAAACGCTGCATATGAAATTAGAACTAAAGAAAATTCCCTAACTGTACTTACTTCAGTTTAAGTTGAGTATTACCTGCTAGAGTTGAACGTAAAAATAAACTTAAAGCTGTGGATATTTCTCTGGCTACGCATGCAACAATTTGAATTCCTGAGTCGTTCCATTTAGAACGATGGTAGGAGTTAAAAAGAAAAACATTTTTGTCAATACTGTTCTGCACGGGGAGCCTATGAGTCGCGTGTACACGATCCATCTTTTCATCAATCATAAACACAAGAATCGACAATCAAAATCACAAACAATTTGCCTCCTTGTCTCACCGGCATCAGAAACAGAAGCCACGAACCCTTCAAGGTCACGGTACGCGAATTCAGCATTTTATTTACTATATTAATCGATATTCCACCCTCACTTTATCGGCCAGATATTTGTATTAGTTGTAGATGCTAATTGCCGGGTAAAACTTTATATATACTGGCGAAAAGTATAGCTAATAATTCACTCACTGGCATCCCCTCAAATGCAGAAATGCAGACGATAGAACAATAATTTCTCATTTTTTACCTATAATTTTCTTTAATTCTATTACAATTCACATTGTGTACATCCGTTTCTTCCATTAAAATGTAACTCTTGCTCCATTGTAATTCTTAATAATGGAAAAAAGAAGGTACAGACTTAACTTGAGGAATATGCTGCAGCTATTACTAATTAGCAACATATAGTTGTCAAATGGCTCCCGCTGTACAGAAGTTCGAATCAAACATAAACAAAATTCGCTATGCGGATAAATTTAAATAGAAAATGATACCCTAATTACTAAATATTATACTTAAAAGAGATACATCTAATTACAGAGCAAAATATAATTTGCAAACTTTTGGTGATCGTGATCGTGCTCAAAGATTTCCATCACTGCTGGCGATCAAAAATCACAAACTTCGAAGGCTCGATGCGTGTGTTTGTCGATCAAAATCGTTCCGCGATCACAAACTTCGAGGAAAAGATGGATCGTGTAGACGCGGCCTAGTCTCGCAAGCGCCGCTCTGCTCAGTGTGTCCCGAGAATCGGCGCTGCGAGGTAATGCTTTCGTCTCCTCCTGCGGATCTTGACATGCACTCGCACCCGTTTTATGTCCTTTACATAATAATATCGATATAATGTTAAATGGATTTGAATAACACGGGCATTTAATGTTATTGTTTAGCATTCGCGTTACCAAGACTTTACAGCAAGAACTGCAACGTTATCAAAAATATATGGTCAGATGGTCTTCTGAATTACAGATTAAAATTTTGGAGCCCCTTTCGAACGTTCTCAGGGCTTCCACTGGGAATTTTAAAAACAACCCAGATTTTTAGCAGGCAAAAAATATCAGAAAAACCCAGACGGTTATTTAGCACTGTCCTATAGTTAAATTTTACTAACCAGAATATAATTATTCGGCTTTACTTTGAGACGCTTACTTTTTCATCATGAATTGTGTAATTTGAATGCTAGACTTTGCAGTATCAACATTTTTTTAAGTTTCTGCGTTGACTTGTGTTGCGTGAGCAAGGACCTGTTAGGGTTTCTAGAGTTATGTCGCAGCACCTACAACGGCTAGCTTCTTCCACATGTTTATCTCGTTCTAACCAGTCTTCAAGTTCAGGATCTGTTAACCATTGTTCTTTGAAGGGCCTGAAAGTACCACTTCCACTTTTTGTTGGAATTTCCACTCATTTTGAGCGAATAAACTGGTTCTGGTCTCACCGAACACGAGTACACAACTTGACTGCAGCATAACAGGATACACAACCGACCGGTTATTGGCTAGGCTAGGCAGTGCAGGGAGCGCCGTACGCCCCAACTCCCAAGCGAACAAGAGTTAATTAACACGCTTCATACCGGTATGCGACGGGAATAAAATATATTCCAATAATGGCATTTCGTGTTGCAAAGAACGAAAACGAATCAAGTTTCGCGTTTCTGACTCATTATATTTACACTCATCATGGAAATAGCAGCTAGCCGTCACGTTTACAATACATATAATTCGTCTATTCATTTTTAGTTGGGTTACGAAATACAAAATAAAAATACATTTTGCCAGATTTTAAAAAACCAGCAGTGGAATCCCTGAACATTCTACGATGTGAGCTAGAAGTCACTGATATTAACATTTGGATAACAGGCAAAGCGGGAATAGATAAAACCTCAGTCCTATCTTCTCATTTTGGACTAGTCCGAAATAGAAGAGCTTTTTCGTCAACTTGAAAAGTTGGAGCCAAATCTTGTCCTACGTAGCGTGGATACGACCCGTTGCCCAGCCTGCTGCTTACTGTGTTAATTAATTGTATGTTAACAAGGCTGAGTCATCCTCATACAAAGAGACTTGGTTCTGTCCTATTCTTACGGGCAAAATGTTCTGGTAGTAAAATGTTTCAAATATGATTGATTTGGCGCTCTGATTTTGGCCTGTAGTAGTGTCATACGGCGATATTCGTGACATGCGCACACACAAAAGAAAAACGTAGATGGTCAGCATGTATCGGAGTAGGATATTTTTCGTTATTTTTTCGTCATATCAAGCATACGTGTTTTGTTGAACGAACAAAGTGCAGAACACCTCATAACAAAAAGACAACCTTGACCTGGAAGGCAGCTATGAAAAAAGTTTCAATGTTTTCATGCCTGTCTGCGAAAATATCTTTCGTCCTAGAATTGCGAAATGTTTTTTTTCACGAGCTTAAGAAATAAATATATATATATATATATAAAACTACTGGAGCAGTCCTCTCATTAGCTGTTCTAAAAGTCAGGCATTCTAAGGAAAGAAATATAAAAGTTTCGATTTTTCCATCATTTCCAAAAAATATTTATGGGAAAAGTATTTTATTTAAGAAAATAATATCTCTTTTTCATGTAAGCCCGAGCGAGAGCTTGAATTTAATTTGCATCGGTTTTCAAAGTTATTTGTCTCCCAGAACTTTTACTCTTAAATAGAAAAAGCTCGTCTCGGCGCACGTCAACTCAAACTTTTAATGCAAACATTAATTAAATTATTTCTGCCAAGTACGTTTCCCTTTTTAAATAAAAAATAATCATTCCAGTGAACACTGTGGTGTAAAAAGAAATATTCATTTTGACTTTGCCGCGAAAATTGCCTACACACACGCAGAGTTTGACATAGAATTAGCAAAATAAAATATTGACTAGAATGTATACACTCCTACCAGTTCGCTTCACTTGCAGATCTTGTTAATTAGTTTGCGTGTGTGCTCATTTGACTAATTAGGGGACGACATCCAGTGTGTGTGGGGAGGCATGAATTTGTCAGCTAGATGTTGCTAACAATTAGTGAATATCGCTGTTACATGCTCCTAATGATTAGAGACGGAGTTTGCTGCATTTCCAGTCTACATCTTTCTAACAATTAGTGAATTTTCCTGCTACATATTACTAATGATTAGGGACGGAAATCGCTGCAGTTCAGCTTACATATTCCTAGCAATTGGTATATCTCCCTATTACATGCTCATATAAATCTGTCAGGGCATTTGTTGTGTTTTCAAGTTTTGTGTTTCTATGAGTGAATATCCCTGTAACATGCTCCTAATGATTAGTGATGAATATCCCTGTAACATGCTCCTAATGATAAGTAATGAAAATCGCTGCATTTCACTTTGCATGTTTCTAACAATTCGTGAATATCACTGTAATACATGCTTTTAATGATTAGTGACAGATATCGATGCATTATCACTTTACATATTTCGAACAATTAGTGAATGTTACTGTATTTCATGCTTATAATCAATAGTGACGGAAATTGTTGCATTTTCATCTTACATGTTACTAACAATTACTGAATACGTGTGCTGGAGGTTAGTCTGGGAATTCGCTTAATTTTCAGCTTACATATTTTTTAAGCGAGTAAACTTCCCTATTACATGTTAATAATGATTCATGGAGTAAATTGCTGTTTTCCTGGTGACACGTTTATCTGAATTGTCCTGTAACGTGATGCTTGAAACTGTACTGTAGAATTCAACAACAAAAAAAATATACCTTATAATCAGTGACGTACATTCAGGAATTTTAGATTACGTGTCGCTAATAAGTACTAAATTTTTAAATGCATGTTTTGAATGGCGAAGGAATATCTCAGTAACATGTTTCAGTTATAAGTCATGAAAACGACTGAGTTGTCGAACTACATGTTAAGTGGTATCTTTGGTTTCCGCTACACGTTTTGAATGACTGCTGAATATGCTAGTTACATATTCCTAGAAACAATTGTAATAAATTATATTAAGGACTCTTACTAATTTTTACACAGTTCTGTATGAAATGTCAATATTGTAGGTTAGTTTTTCTATAAGTTAAATGCTTGATATTTTCATCAAGGGCATGTACCCCAAATTATTTAGTACATTTCTCAATTACAGGTCTTTAACGATTCCTAGGGACGTGGAGCATAACTATTTATTAATTTTTTGCTGCATATTTCGACTTATCATTTGTTTTGTCTATTGCTTATTTCTAATAGGGTTGTGAAATTAACGGAAGTCTCCATTACATGTTGGCCAGCCTGATGAGTATCCTAGCTCTTACATCTTTCTGCCACTCTCTGCTTCCCTTTGCGTATTTCCAATTATTGTCGATTAACTGCTACACTTCCCTGATTATTACTGACGTAATTTCGTTCGATTTCTAGGCCAGATGTTGTCTTTAATTACTGAATTCTGTGCTTCCTCTTTCATATGATTAGTGCTGATACAAGTAAAATTCCACGTTGTATCTCTGTCCCTGAACTAAAACTAGCGTTTATATATTTCTGTAGCTCACTGAATTTCCTTATTACGTATTTGCTATTCATTATCGCCACGATTTTCACAATTTTCCCGTCACATTCTTGTAGTGTTCACTGATTTGCCTAATTACATCATTGTAGTCATCATAATGAATATTTACCGAATATATATCTATATGTCCCTGCACTTGTTTGTTGGCTGGAATATTATAATTAAGTTTCATGCTACATCCTTTATTAATTATTGAGGAGATTTATTGCTGATTCTTGTTAGATATTATGATTACTGAAAGAATTTGCAAATTTCTATGTTAATTTTCAATGTTATTTGTTGCTATCCATTACTAAAAAAAATCTATATAAATACCTAGGTATGCCTGTTATACACTTCTGTTGTTTACTGAGAATATTTACTGAATTTTAATACTACAACCTTAAATATTAGTTAGGGAAAGAATGTGATAAATTACTTGCTATTACTGAGAGTATATAATGTTTTCTCTGCAAGTGTTGATATTCATTACTGAGAGGAAATAACCAAATTGCCCTCTTATGTACGTGTTTTCTCTTCACCCACTTTTCAACCCCATCGACTCCATACACTACTTTCCAAATCTCTGCACCCACTTTCAACTCCTTCAACTCCTTCTAGCCTCTTCTCCCAAACCCCAATCTCTTCTCCCCTCGTGGTCCCTTCATTCATTTTCTCAACCTATCACTCACCTCCCACCCCCTTACCCTCTTCCCAATTCATTTACCTCTTTTTCAACCTCTCACTCGTTTTTATCCCTACACATGGTTCTCAACCTCTTATCCTACTTGTTAAATCCTTTACCTGTTCCAAGGCATGCACGCCTTTTCGAAAGCTTTCACCCCTTCCAAAGCCTTTTATCCCCTTTCCAACCTTTCCACCCTCTTCCCAACCTTTTGACTCCCTTCTCAACCCTGTCACTCCCTCTCCCTCCCTTTCACCCCTACAACCTTGGCATCTTCTCTCCAACTTTTCCACTCTCTTTCTAACCGTTGCACTCACTTCCCAACTCTTTCACCCCTTTCGCAGCCCTTTCATGCCATTTCTAACTTTTTCACTCCCTTTCTAGCCCATTCATCTTCTTCTCAACTCTTTCACCCTTTTCCCCCACTCCTTCACCAGCTTTTTCTACTCATTTACTCCCTTCTCAACCCTTTCACCCTTTCCCAACCCTTTCACCCATCCCAACCCCCTCCCAACAAGCCGGCACGCTCCACAACTCCCCCGCAACTATCGCTTTTTGCTTGCCATGCCTCCCCGCAAACTTGCCGCACCGCCGCCATATTGGTTCTACAAGACTTAGAATGACGCCGATAAGAAGTGCGACATGGCAGGGTTTTTTATGTGTTATTTTTGGCAAATTTTACGGCGATGCGATGCGATACAGGCAGCGGCAGCCATTTATGGAGGCATATTTCACAGCGGTATATATATATATGGCTCGGTTACACCGCCGCCGCCCAACTCAAGCAGCGCCTCCATAAAACATGTTCCCGGTTTGCTTATCTTAGGATTGAGTGCCCCCTTGAAGTGCGTAGAAAACGAGGTGGAGAAAATTTATGGGGGTTGTCCCGTAATAATAAAAAACAAGTGCCAGCGAATTTTATACAGATTATATTACGTTGGATAAAAATAAAGTTTGAAATGTAACGGGTATTTGGCTAAACAAGAAAATCAGTGGCCCCTTGAAGTGCACAGAAAACGAGGTGGAGATAATATATGGTGGTTGTCCGGTAATAATAAACAGCTAGTGCCACCGAATTTTATATAGATTATATTACATGGATAAAAATAAAGTTTAAAATGTAAAGGTTACTTGGCAAAACAAGAAAATCAGTGCCTTCTTGAAGTCGACAGAAAACGAGGTGGAGAAAATTCATGGCGGTTGTTGCATGACAAAAAAGTAAGTGCGGCCGAATTTTATAAAGCATAAACTATATGGGAAACGAGTGGATTAAAAAATGCAAAGAGTTTCCAGCACAAAAAAATTAGCTCCCCTTGAAATTCATGAACAACGTGGGGAAAAAATTAGGTTGGTTTTCCCACCAAAAAAAAAAAGTACAGTACCATCGAATTTCATGTAAGTCAAATTATGCTGAATGGAAAATAGAATATAAATGAACAGCAGTTGGTTTAATAAGAAAATAGTGCCTGCTCACTAAAAAACGTATGAGATATAGCTAAGTGAACAAAATTCATGGTCATGTCTCGATGGTAAAAAAAGTGACAACACCTGATATCTGAATAATCAGTTATAGTGATATGTCTATTCAATCATATACCTACTGTGAATAGAACTTATGGTAGGTATGAAAAAGATAACCACTACCCCTCTGAAGTGCGTACACAGTCATGTGAAGTATATTTACGATGATGATTCCATGACGAATACAGCTGCGACATTTTTGGTAATGGGGGCGAAATGACTTGCAGTATTTTAAATAAAATTTAAAACTATAATACCTTGGGGCTGAAAGTACTAAGTCAATAGCTTTGGAATTTCACATCTAGGTCAACCCATATGATTGCCTGCAAAGGATTGTGATCATAGCTCAATTTCTTCCAGCAGTTCTTTCATAGAATAAAACTCGAATATATATATATGTATTCTCTTGACATGGCATAAATGTAGATTTCGATGAGAAGCACTTAATGAAATTTTGATACCCATGACGCGCGTTTCGCTGTTCAACAGCTCATCAGGCGAGAGACTCAAAGTTGTTAATTTGACACGTTAAATCTTGCGATATTTAAAGAGTTTACCATAGGAAGGTGTAACTATGATACCGGATGCTCCAAAAGTATAAATAAAATTTCCAATTACGCAAATATTTCGTCAATTCTCAACTACAGTCCGCTGCGTTGACTCCAATTACTGCACGTTGCAGATTTCAACAACTAAATTTACCAACTTTGACCCTCCCACCTGATGAGCTGGAGAACATGGAAACGCCCGTCGTGGGTATCCATATTTTCTTAACTGCTTCTAATTGAAATATACATATACAAACAGATAAATAGACACAAACAGAACGAAACTTTATCACTAGAGTCTCTCGCTTGGTACGCGGGTGATAATCAGTCCCAAATGAAGCGCACATAAAACGAAAAGAAGAAAACTATTCTGAAAATTGCTTTACCATAGTCTTCAGCATATGCAGAAAACCACAGTTCGCAACACGGCACAATATCTTGTGACAAGACTCTGACATGCTCTCAACGGTAAGCCCCGGCTAAACCTTAACCTCGCGGCAGGAAGTGCAGACACCGCACTGTTGCCAAGTCAACGTCGCTTTCGCTTCGCTTGATTAGGCGTGGAAACAAGAAGAAAAAATACGCATGTAAATTATATAATTTACCTTTGTTAGATAATATACGTATATAAAATTACCTGTGTCAGAAATGATATAGATATGTAAGGATCACAGTTTATAGTATGGAAAAGAAAATTGGTGTCTCGTCAGCAGTAAGGAAAATTATAACATAACTAGAGCACTCTGAGAGCACATACCTCCGCCAAGCGAGGCAACGGTAGCAAAAAAATTAATTTGGTTCTGAAACCTTTATTTTCTTTGTATAAACTCCAACATCTAATCATTTGTGTCTTTTAATAGTAATAAGAGCTTGTGTAATTATCTTGAAGATCCGCTCATAACTTATTGAGTTATACTGCTAACAAACGCTGTAACAAACACGAGTCAAACATACAAACAAACCAACCGATCTGCACCAAAATTTAATCATTTATGTCTTTCAACATTACTAACAACCCCTATAAATTTCATAAAGATCCATTCATTATTTTTTGGTTATTGTTCTAACAAGCACAAAATGAAAAACAATGACAAACGAACGAACTAACGGACCATTATCAAAATTTGGTCATTTACTCTTTGTTATATACGTAACAACTCTTGTTATTGTCAAAAAAAAAATCCATCCGTAACTTTTTGAGTTGTGACAATTAGAAAAATGAGGCAGACAAACAAACAAACAAACAAACGGGTGGACATATCTTCACCAAAAGTTAATCATCTGTTCCTCCTAACATACCTAACAATCTTTGTTAATTTTGTCCAAATCAGTTCATAACTTTTTGAGTTATCTTGGTGACAGACAAACAGACAGACACACAAACAGACAAACACGACGAAAACATAACCTCCTTGGCGGAGGTAAAAATTACGGCCGAAATTACTATTCCTTCATATAAAGCACACGAGTGTAGCCGAATTAAATATTCAAATCAATTCGATAAACATTACATGTCAAAGAAATCTCTATTCTGCAAGAGAAAAATAATATCCTTACCTCTCTACTTGAAGTGCATAAAGCTGAGTCCTTATAAGCAACTAAGACTGTGCATATGCGTATCTTGTTAGTTACATATAACTGGCATTGGTACAACTCCAGAAGGTATGCTTGTATCAATGCTTGTTACCTACCTACATACTAACCGTAATGTCCTTAGTGTTGCTGTACCTGGACTCGATGCTTCAGTCCCGGTCTTAACATCCGCAATGTCACTGTATCTTAAGTGGATACTTGACCCAGGCCTTAATATTCGCAAAGTCTCTCTGTGGGGTTTGGCCAGTTACATCTTGGCCTCAATATCCGCAGAGCAGCTGTATCTGGACGGGATACTTAAATCCTGGTAGTTGTTTCCGTATAGTTTTAATTTTAATAAAATCCTACATCACGTCGAAAGCCTGGCATTTGTTTACCTCACTTGCGTTACTCAATTCCAGCTATACAAGTGCATTTCCCTCCCTTTACCTCTGCGTAACGTATTCTTAATTCGAATTAAGTTTCTGACTTTACCTCTATGCGGTTAGCACTAACCCACCCCTGGCTTTGTTTTATAAAACTCATTTCTTTCCCTTCGCCTCTAGCAAGCTTCAATCCTACATCCAAACACACGTATCACGTTCTACCTCTGCTTCTTACCCTCTTAGCAAAGTTTTCTTATGATATTACAGCACGCTAGCTATATAGTTTCCACCGGTGTTCATTCCAATCTAATTTACAATACTTTTTATGCAGTCAACACCAATGCTTATTCTATTTTATCTTCAACTCCATCTTACATCACTTCACCTCTAATCAAGCCCGACCCTAATTCTACCTTAACTTATTCTACTTCACCGCTAATCAACTCTGAACCTATATCCCTATCCTTGTCTCTTAGCTTTCTAAATCAAGGTCTCGACATAGTCTCACCGTACTTTAGCAATTTAGTTGCCACCATTGTTAATTGCAATCTAAGAGACAATACTACCTCTCTAGTCACCTACAGTCCTGGTTTTACTTTAACCTACACCGTACTTTAGCAATTTAGTTGCCACCATTGTTAATTGCAATCTAAGAGACAATACTACCTCTCTAGCCACCTACAGTCCTGGTTTTACTTTAACCTACATCACTCCACCTCTAATCAACCCTAATGCTGTACTCGAAGTCACTTATCACACTCTGCCCCTGCCCCTTACCCTTATACTCCAAACTCCAGGTGCGCCGTTACCTCACTTTACCTCTAATCAACACTGATAGTGTACTCGAAGTCACTTATCACACTCTGTCCCTGCCTCTTACCCTTATAATCCAAATTCTAGGTGCTACCTTACCTCACTTTACACGTATCAACTCCGGCCCGTCGTTACGTTACTGTACCTCTCGAGGAGGAGCCATAAAGATCCCTAGGACCCATAAGTCAGGGCGACCATAAGTCAGAATAACGAGCTCGGATATACCTGCCCTGCAGGCCCTTTAAATCATGCGGCTGTTGCTTTAATTGATCTGGTGCAGGCCTGTAGCATTTGTTTGTAGTCTACCTTGCTGCGCTTATGCTGTGTGTCTCCCAAGTCCACATTGCCTGACGTACAGTCTTTCCAAGTTTACTTTCTCTGGCCTATTGTCACCCTAAGTCTACTTTGACTTGCGTACAAGCTACTCTGTCTTGGTCTTGTATATAGTCTTCCCAAGTCTACTTTGTCTGGTGTACAGGCTTGTTAAGTCTACTTTGTCTGGTGTACAGGCTTGTCAAGTCTGCTTTGTCTGGTGTACAGGCTTGTCAAGTCTGCTTTGTCTGGTGTACAGGCTTGTCAAGTCTACTTTGTCTGGTGTACAGGCTTGTCAAGTCTACTTTGTCTGGTGTATAGGCTTGTCAGGTCCATTTTGTCTGGTATACAGGTTTGTCAAGTCTACTTTGTCTGGTGTACAGGCTTGTCAAGTCTACTTTGTCTGGTGTACAGTCCTTCCATGTCTGTCTGGCGTATAATCTTCCCACGTCTACTTTTTCTGGCAGACAGATTTCACAAATTTATTTTCTTTGGCGTACAACTTCTCATATCTACTTTGTATGGCATGGAATATTCTCAAGTCTACCTCATGTGATATGCAATTTTCTCGAGTCTACCATTCCAGTTTACTTTGTCTTGGGTCCATTCGCTGACAATATCATACCGGGCCACACGTAACAAACGCAAACTCAACTTTTTTCGATGATGTTTAGATTACACATCACCCCAATACATAGTAACCGTCGATAGCTTAGACAAGATTCCGACGATGACGTGAAAGTTGCGCGTCCGCTGGTCAGGCTTAGCGCGCGACGAGAGAGCCTCTGCGTACGAGGAAAATTCCTCTGGCGTCCAGCCCTCTCTCACGTCCACGTTGAGTAGAGGGTTGCATTTGACTGTTGTCGACTGCGACGACCGTTTGCGCGTGCGTTACGAAATTAGCTTTGTTACTGTAACCGCATCATGAAGAGTGTTGCCGAAAAACCGGCCCGATGTTCCAAGCACTATGTAATACGAAGTACCCACTTCAGTGTACTTATAAAGGACAAAATTAGTCTATTTAAAGCTCACTTTCCTACTTACACTGTGGGGAAAAATGAGCGTCTTGGCGTATCCAGGATACGGATAATGCGTAACTATTTGCTACAGTATAACTCGACAAACGTGGACAGGCACATTGTCTCTGTCTGTCTGTAGGTGTCTCGGTATCGATAGCCTGCTTATGTCACCTAAAGTAACGGTCTCCTTGCCTTTCAGAAGGGGAATTTTCTGCGATTTAATCCTTCGCGTTATGACGAGAAGACCAGCCAGGTAGCCCACAAACTGTGCGATTTTGCATGATGGTATTCTTGGCACAAAATCACTGCTATTAAACTTATCCTTAGGAAATTATTATTATTTCTTGGGTATATTTTTATTAAATTACGCACATTATTTTTTCGTTGTTGGATAATATGCTCCAAAAAATTGAAATTTTAATTGCCGTCATATCCGAACTAGGATCCTCCCTGTGGATATCAACCTGTTGCTTGGTACAACTTCACGCGACAATCCTATGATAGCCACTGAGAGAACTTGCACAGACAGTCCTCCTGGAGCTAGAACACACACCATACTGTCGCCCATGGGCTACGCTTAAATCTAATGTCCTTCTCTTTCCAAATGGGTACCACGTTTAATTGATTATGCCTCGATAAAACCTTTCCAACGTACGCTGCGGCCTCAACTAAAAAATATACTGTTGATGGTGGCCCAAGAAAAATTTCATTAGCATTTTATCGGCATAGACCATTGGTGGGAAATAAAATTTAGTTTGATAAATTATAAGTCTTTTTTAGCATCCTAAAATTTATGATGATCTCTCATCATTGATCTGTATAAACGAATTTGAATATATCTGACTAAAAACTCGTTCCTTGCATGTTACCACCAACACTTCGCTATTGTCTGAGATGTTATCTTAGTAATAAATATCATATTGAAGCTTAACCATTCAATCATAGGACCCACTTGACATTATTATAAACGGGCCGTTAGGTACTGCGACAGTCTGCGTGTCGCCAGTACAGACGCGCTTTTGCCTCGCTACAGCTGGTCGTAATCTGCAATAATTACGTACACTGGTCTATAAAGAAAACGACGACTGACTTATGACTTTCCTCAAATTATTACCCGTTAGCGAAACGAAAACTGGTGATAATTATAATGCTTTCGTTGAAGATGTATGTCTGTTTGTTTGTTTGGTTGGTTGTTTCTTTGTTTGTTTATTTGTCTGGCCATCCAAAAAGGGCAGGAGTTGGGCCATCATCATAATCTTTCTCAGGCAGTCAGGAGATTTGATTGAGATATGAAGCATAACAAAAATCTAGAGTTAGCTGGGCATCAAAAATGACGGAGTTGAATTTATAACTCCTAAATCAATACATTCAGTGAAGGTTTTACGCCAAGGGCGTCCTAGTTCACCATTAGATCCGTTTTTAGATTCGCTCTGATACTTGCCTAGCACGTCTTTTTTAGATATTGGTACTTAGTTTTTCTCTAATGGAGAGGCCACACGTTGCATTCACACACACAACCTGATGCAAGGATGCATATTTGTACATAACTTCACAATTGTGACGTCAAGCCAATGGGGTCACTCCTTTGGCAGCGACGCCACGCTATTGGCTTGACATCACAATTGTGACGTCAAGCCAATGGGGTCACTCCTCTTGCAGCGACGCTACGCTATTGGCTTGACGTCACTATTGTGAAGTTATGTACAAGCGTATGCACAAATGCTCAGATCTAACGTAACTCTCTTGTATAAATGAACTGTCGGCGAGACTGACACGTCATATATGCTGCCGTATCTGTGCTGCCGATTTTAAATATGCATTGAAACGACACGCGAGTCGCTCATCCTAGCAACCAGTTGGGTGTGCGAATGCATATGCGGCCTCGGCATTACAAATCGCATTATATGGTAGGTCTACAAAATTAAATGATTTCAATGGGAGTTGTGCCGTGAGAGCACGTAATGAAAAGGGCTTCACCAGTTCAAAACAATAAATTAGAACTTATAAAGTCACAGTAAGTAGTGGGTAATGCACCGAGATACTTGTTTTTTAGGGTAGGTTCCGGCTACACCTACTTCCGGTTTCCCAGGCCCCACCCACTTCCGGTTTGCGCCCCCCCCCCAGACCCCCGCTAAACCGGTAGTACATTGGCCGTTATAAATCTTAAGCTCACGCGCGAGGGGGGCCGCGAGGGTAGGTTACCCTCGAAAACCGGCATCTCGGTGCTTTACCTACTACTACAGCGGAAGTGAGTGATTCTGCAAGAAATATGCTTGTTTTTTTCGGTGTTAGTGAATATACTGAACTGCCGTGAAAGCGATGCTGTCCGGACGACAGTGATGTGTGTCTCTGTATCCGCATTCCTCGACCCCGAGCGAGAAGCATTGGCTGACCGCGGCTGAGTGAGCGTTGCCGTCTGGAGTGTTGCCATCCCTTCAGCTGTTGGTATCGGCTGTTAATTTAGTTTCAGTAACCCTATATTGTTGGCAGTAGGCTGAAGATACATTGACATACGCTATTTACTGTATAAATTGTAATACAAACTACGGTATTGTATTCTTTGTAGGAGCCCCAAATTATAATAGTAAGATATTTACGAAATAGACTATAAAATCCCGTACTTGAACAGTACATCTTTATACGTGCTGTTTATGGTACTACACCGAATACTAAATAATAAACTATTTACGAAATAGGATATAACTTCACCCATATGTACAGTACCCTTTCATGTAGTACTACATATATATGTGTTCTTTACGGCAAAATATATATATGGTTATATAGACTATATGTACAGAGATACTGTTAGCAATACTACACTAATGTGGCTCTTTATGGCAGAAGTAAGGTAGTCTATCGTAAACGGTCGTCATAATGTATGTAAAATCTATGTAAAATTTAGAGAATAAGTTAACGATCTTTTCATAAAATTTAAGACATTTGGAGTTTGTTATTTCCTCAGCCATAAAACACAAGCAGCCCGCAGAATAACATATCTACCCCAAAATAACGCAGAACGGTCGCTATTCAGCTTAAATGACGCACTTACTCCGCTCCATCGTCGAGCCTAAATATGTGAAGCACACCATAAGACCTACATGCTCGTGACACACAAATAGCCTCCACAGCGTCAAAACAACACAAAAAGGCCGGAATACAGCCACCATGGCGCTAATATAGCTCAACAACTCCGATATATATTAAATATAGCGCTTAAATATCCCACGAGGTGCTATACAGTACGTAGAGAAGCTTGGGGCCACGGCTCCATGGGCCTTAAACTTGTGGCGAAGAAAAATGATATCCTGAGGCGCAACCATGTTCTCTGGATGATTGTAACCACATACTGGCAGTATGGGAAGCCTCTCTAGGACATGCCAGAACCCGCGGCAACCCTAGTGCCCCGTGAGCACCCCTGGTGATAGTTTGTGTGCTGCGAAAAGCTGCTTTCCATGAGGTCCCCCTACTTTTAACCATTCACGGCTGCACTTATATGTTATTCGCCCTCAGTACTTCAGAACCGAGGGATTTAATCCTTAAAATAGCTACCTATTTAGATCATTGTTTACAAGGCTGCTAGGCACACATTTAAGTGCCTAAGGTGCGCTGGACTAGCGAGTGTGAAGTAATTTTTCGCGAGCCGCTTCAGAGAAGGAGGTGGTAAAATTTTACCTCTGATCAAACATGGCTCCAAGAGGCCAAGCAAGAGCTCGACCACCACACTTAAAAGTACAGTATCCTTTGAAGGCCAAAACCCCTATGAGCGCCTCCGACTTATTGCACAATGTGGAACCTTGCGGAGTGGAGCGTCCGCGCAACCCATCACTAGGGGGACTCACGGGGCACTGAGGGTAAGCTGCAGGTTCAAAGATCTAGCGAAACATGACCGACACCCAAAATTGCTATCTTTTCTTCGCGAAAAGTTCTCAACCAATCAGGGGCAGTAGTCGCAAGCGTTTGTTGTTTCTAGTAGCGCCTAAATAATACAGCGCGGCACCCATAGTGCCAAAATAACACAACGCGGCACCCATAGTGCCAAAATAACACAGCGCGGCACCCATAGGGCCAAAATAACACAGCGCGGCACCCATAGTGCCAAAATAACAAAGCGCGGCACCCATAGGGCCAAAATAGCACAGTGCGGCGCCTATAATGCCAAAATAACACAGCGCGGCACTTATAGTGCCAAAATAACGCAGTGCGACACCTATAGTGCCAAAATAAATCAGCGCGGCGCCTATAGTGCCTAAATAACACAGCACGGCACCTATAGTGCCAAAATAACATAGCACGGCACCTATAGTGCCTAAATAACANAGCACGGCACCTATAGTGTCAAAATAACACAGCACGGCACCTATAGTACCTAAATAACACAGCACGGCACCTATAGTGCCAAAATGACACAGTGCGGCACCTATAGTGCCAGAATAACACAGCGCGGCACCCATGGTGCCAAAATTACACAGCGCGGCGCCTATAGTGCCAAAATAACACAGGGCGGCACTTATAGTGCCAAAATAACGCAGTGCGACACCTATAGTGCCAAAATAAATCAGCGTGGCGCCTATAGTGCCTAAATAACACAGCACGGCACCTATAGTGCCAAAATAACATAGCACGGCACCTATAGTGCCTAAATAACACAGCACGGCACCTATAGTGCTTAATAGCACAGCACGGCACCTATAGTGTCAAAATAACACAGCACGGCACCTATAGTGCCTAAATAACACAGCACGGCACCTATAGTGCTTAAATAGCACAGCACGGCACCTATAGTGTCAAAATAACACAGCACGGCACCTAAAGTGCCTAAATAACACAGCACGGCACCTATAGTGCCAAAATAACATAGCACGGCACCTATAGTGCCTAAATAACACAGCACAGCACCTATAGTGCATAAAAAAACACAGCACAGCACCTATAGTGCATAAAGAACACAGCACAGCACCTATAGTGCATAAAGAACACAACACAGCACCTATAGTGCATAAAGAACACAGCACAGCACCTACAGTGCATAAAGAACACAGCACAGCACCTATAGTGCATAAAGAACACAGCACGGCACCTATAGTGCATAAAGAACACAGCACAGCACCTATAGTGCATAAAGAACACAGCACGGCACCTATAGTGACAAAATAACACAGCGCGGCATCTATAGTGCCTAAATAACACACCACGGCACCTATAGTGCCTAAATAACACAGCACGGCTCCAAAAGTGCCAAAATAAAATAGCGCGGTACCTATAGTGCCTAAATAACACAGCGCGGCACATATAGTGCCTAAATAACATAGCGCGGCACCTTTAGTGCCTAAATAACACAGCACGGCACATATAGTGCCTAAATAACACAGCACGGCTCCAAAAGTGCCAAAATAACATAGCGCGGTACCTATAGTGCCTAAATAACACAGCGCGGCACCTATAGTGCCTAAATAACACAGCGCGGCACCTTTAGTGCCTAAATAACACAGCAAGTCCGTAATAACACAGAAATTCGCCACATCACCTAAAACAACAGAGTAAAGTCCGCTGCACACGAGAGTCTAAACGCGGGAACGTTTCTCCTTACTCGTCCGATTCCGGTACCGCGGGGACGGCGTCAGCCTGACCAGCACTACGTGCAGTCTAAGAATTGCTGAAAATCGAGCCGCTCCTGTAGTCATTTCACTACGGCAAGTTCCAATTGCAGCTTCAAATATCTCTCATAACTTGAAACGAGTTTTAATTCGCAGCGTCGCATATTTTAAAGCGATGTTCCAACAGGTTAGGTCGTTGTCACAGCCAGAGAAACTTTTGTTCCCAATACATTAAACGTTTTCATGTTGCGACTCTCGTGAGCAGCGGGCTTAAGACCGCCAAAACGCCTCCATAAAGGAGGAACTCTACCACTTGATTTAAATAAAAAAGCAAGGGCGCGCTATCGCCTAAATAACCAAGCAAGAACACTATTGTGCCTAAATAACCAAGCAAGAACACTATTGCGCCTAAATAACCTACCATGACGCCATATCGCCGCTTGAGCGCCTGTCGGCGCCCAAAGGAGCCGTGTAAGCTCGGCGCCTTATCTTGACAGCGCCGGAGACGCACCTGCTGCCTGGCATTAGCGGCGCCTGCGGAGTAACGAATACCTAATACGGATTATGCAGATCGTCTAATGCAGGCACAAGATTTTTCTGCTGATCCACCCGAGCTCCAAAACGACGAGTTTGGGGAATAAAAGGGTGTCTTGCTAAATTTATTCGCGCCTAGTATCCGTGCACTTTATGCACTTTAGCTGGGGCGGTCGGTGGGTGTCCCAGAGAGACTTTTGTGTGAGTTTCGGGAAGTTTTAACGCAAATCTGAAGCTTATAACTTCTGCTTCGGGAATTGAAAGGAAGATATCTGCAAATTCGGGTTTTGGTTGGAGAAAAATGAGGACTCTGCAGGTTCACCTGTTTTCCTATGAGAAATATGGGTATATCGGATGCTTTTATCTTCTGTTTTGTAACCTCATTGAAATAAAAGAAATCCACGTTTTGAAGAGGATTCTACTGGATGTGTCCCAGTGAGTCTAACTTGTGAGATATTTGTGTAAGCGTGGGGAAGATTCAAGAAAATTCTAAGACTTAAAACTTCTGCTTCGGGATATTAAGGAATATATTTACAAATTGGTAATTGATTGGAGAAAAATGACGATTTTTCAAGTTTATCTGTTGATTACGAGGAGGATGGTAACATGTGATGTCGATATTCTGTTTTGGGAACCTTTAAGAGCAAAGCAATCGATGTTATCGTGTTTATAATTAGATGTGTCCCAAAAAGAGGGGAATATATAGCACTTTTGTGTATGTATCAGAAAGTCTTATGGGAAGTCATAGGAACTTCAGGGATGAAATCTACAGTTTCATGCAGTAGTTACAGAAATATGAGGACTCAACTCGTTCATCTGCTTGCTACGAGAGAAATTGAAGTATTAGATGATTTCATATTTCGTTTTGGGAATTAAAAGAGTTGAATAATCTGGATTATCATGTTTTACTACTTCCCACAGAATGTGGTGAGAGAGAAATGTGCGCCGGTGTTGGAAAATTGAAGGTTATTGAAGATAGATAGCAGAATTCGGAAAGATATAAGTGGTTTGTGCTCATAATCATGCTCACCGATGTAGGAAATTTGTAGTCCATTTCTTTTGCCTTGACAAAATGGGAATAAGCACGAATGTGTGTAAGGTTCATAGCTTGTCCTTACCTAGGAAGAAGATTTTAGCGCTCCAATTTTTGGCCTGAAGAACAACAGGAATATTTACTTTCCGAGCTCTCTTGCTACGGAAATTGTGCAAAAAAACATCTTTGGTTAAAGAGAAACAAAATATGAATCAGCTATACCAAATTATTTTACCCTGAATAATTTGAATAATTTGACGAAGTGCAGCGCAAGAACTTGTGCTTTGGGTACCAAATATTGTAGCTATCTATTACCTGTCTTTTTTTCGAGTACAAAGTTTCTAGAGTAAATCTACAGTCAAAAAAGGCAATTGGCAATAAAAAATGTAAAAATTATGAACCTGTACATGCATCCGCGATACAGAATAAAGCA
Source organism: Parhyale hawaiensis (assembly GCA_001587735.2). Taxonomy (NCBI): domain Eukaryota; kingdom Metazoa; phylum Arthropoda; class Malacostraca; order Amphipoda; family Hyalidae; genus Parhyale; species Parhyale hawaiensis. The sequence continues at coordinate 7,426,167 of LQNS02278186.1, forward strand.
TACACGCTGGCATAGACCTCTCGCGAGCTACCGATATTAATATGCATAGAAACGACGCTCGAGGCCCTCATCGTAGCAACCAGTCAGACGTGCGAATGCATAGCGTGGCGCCGGCATAGGTTAGACTGACAAAGAATGCTGGCTCTTTACAAATACCACTGGGCGACTCTGAAGCAAACTCAAGGGAGCTTACGGCGTGTTCTACTGGGTGCCGAAGTTAGATCTTCGAGGCTTTACAAGCCCGAAATCCACAGAGTCGATCCGACTTCGGCTCGGAGAATTAATGTTCAGGCGTTGTCCCCTGCTCAGTTAATGTTGAGACATCCACAACCTCACTCTAGCTCAGTAAAACAGTCTTTTGCTTGCTTAATTATTAAAGTACCAAAGTTACTTCCACCACTTGCAACACAATTCAAACCGACAAAGCCGAAGCTTATGTGAGAAGCTTAGGAAGTTAAGCCTCGAAAGATCAATTTCGGCTCCCAATCGAACTCACTCTACCTACCATACAGTATATTCACATCGCTTTGGGTAAAGCTTGGTACGTATCTGCCCTATACTGAATGCAGCAAGGCCGTGGTAGCTGTAAAGGTAGAGGTAAAGTCAACTTGATCGTACCCCAAAATGGGAAACCCACATGCACTGGTTTGTGCTGCAGATATAGACCAACAGGCCCTAGAGGAGTTTAAGGCTGCAGTCGACCACAGATTGTCTACAGCTATGGCGCCAGTGGCGGAAAACTCCATACGACAATTTCTGCGAACCCCCAACCCTCCCCATTGCTGAGGAAGGTTAGTAAACCCACAGCGGTATGCAGACCGGATGCTGACCTATCACATCAAGCGCGCAAAGATCTTGCCTAGCTGGGAGCGAGGTTCGAGCCTGCGGCCTTGAGAGTCAAAGTCAGACACTCTAGTCTGCTGCTGCGTGTGCTCCCACTAAAACACTTCTGTTGACACCCAGCCAATGAGTCAGATCGGCATTTGCTAGCGCTGGCAAGCGTTTCAATCCAAATCTCATATGACATACGACTACTGCATGAGTTAGGACAGGAAATGTATTTTCATGACCTCATCGAGCGACCCAGCCCTCTCATCAAGTCCAATAACTGTGTGCCATAAAGCAATCCTTAATCTCATAGTTGATGATGGTGTCATCTAATCTACAGAACGTTGTTATCCTGCTATCATGTGACTCTGGACGGTAACTAAGCCGCTATTAAAACAATCAATAGTTATGCCTAACAGCAGTATCTGTGCTACCATAAAAAAGTGGTCAGTTGTCATATAGCTCATGATTAAGATCGGTATCTATATATGACATTATATAAAACAGCCAACTGCCATCATGCTTATGACTGAGGACAAAATCTATACCGCCGAACGCTTCAATCGAGCCGTCATAAAGCTGATGACTGAGAGCCGTATCTATGCCACCGAACATTTCAATCGAGCCGTCATAAAGCTTATGACTGAGTGTGGTATCTATGCCACCGAACATTTCAATCGAGCCACCATAAAGCTTATGACTGAGTGTGGTATCTATGCCACCGAACATTTCAATCGAGCCGCCATAAAGCTTATGACTGAGTGTGGTATCTATGCCGCCGAACAATTTCAATCGAGCCGTCATAAAGCTTATGACTGAGTGTGGTATCTATGCCACCGAACATTTCAATCGAGCCGTCATAAAGCTTATGACTGAGTGTGGTATCTATGCCACCGAACATTTCAATCGAGCCGTCATAAAGCATATGACTGAGTGTGGTATCTATGCCACCGAACATTTCAATCGAGCCGTCATAAAGCTTATGACTGAGTGTGGTGTCTATGCCACCGAACATTTCAATCGAGCCGCCATAAAGCTTATGACTGAGTGTGGTATCTATGCCACCGAACATTTCAATCGAGCCGTCACAAAGCTTATGACTGAGTGTGGTATCTATGCCACCGAACATTTCAATCGAGACGTCACAAAGCTTATGACTGAGTGTGGTATCTATGCCACCGAACATTTCAATCGAGCCGTCATAAAGCTGATGACTGAGGGCCGTATCTATACCACCGAACGCTTCAATCGAGCCGTCACAAAGCTT
>LQNS02278186.1:7464684-7477674 GCA_001587735.2 Parhyale hawaiensis
ACGTCACAATTCTGGATTTTTCAAGGGTTTGTAGCAAGCACTCAAATCTGACATAACTATCTTATGTAAATGAACTGTGGTTAGTTTACAGTGGCAATGAATGACTTCTAGTTTTAGCGTAACGTTCAAACGCCATTGAGTGCTGGTTACGGCAGCGTGACCGCCAAAGAGAAAAATTCCCCATTACATTACTTGAGTAGTTTTAAAAATTGGCCCGATTTTATATCCCAAGAGAAATTGAATTTAATTAATTGAACTACAAGCAGTAGTACTCAAATTCAACAGTTGTATTATACGCTATTTCTAATCCATTTTTCTATTTAAGTTACGCCTAATCGAACATCTTCGTTACATGTGTAAAACAAAAATCTGTCAAATACCGTCATCACCTCATATGAAGAAAATGTCAGATGGAACCAGTGGTCAGCAGTTGCGTGCACTGCGGAGACAATGCTCTGCTGGGTCTCCCTTTGTTCACTAACTGCGACCCAAAAGAAAAAACTAACATGCTGACTCCACACAAGTGAAGTGATGTGAAGGACCTCACCTGGACTTCGTCCGAAGACATACGAGGTACGGTTAATGATAGATCGCTTGCGAAACAACCGTCAAAAACTCAAGCATAACGCTCAAAGAACCACTTCAATTCAGCAGTTCCTTCCGAATTTCATAGTCAATATTTGGAATAGACCCCCACTCCGACGTGGTCGGTGCGGAGAGTGTCAACGCGTTCAAAAATTATCTCTACAAACTTTGGGTGAAACATCCTCCACAGCAAAGAACTACTCCTCCAGGAGTCACAAACTCGTTAATGCGGCTGAAGCTTCGAACGCCACCTTAATTCTCTTTTGCCCAACTAGATACAAGTCAATAAGCTCCGCATATCAGCGGCAATAGATAGAGTTTGCGTGCATACGTGATCGTCTTTGTGGCTGAGATTCTTCCCTTTTTTTCTCTCTTTCTTTCCTCAGTAATGTATATCATAAAAATATAATGGCAATAGCTCATAGAGGCCTTTTCTACATAAAAAGCCTGCACTTGAAAGCAGTCATCGGAAGCCTTCTCAAAGCCCACCGGCGGACTAGCAACTGGAGTGAAAATCACCATTGTTAAACGCAATGGCGAGCCTCCTTCATTTCCAACAAAAAAACTATTGTTCATACTGAAATGGTTTTAAAAACGACCCTGTGTGGAAATGGGAAGGCAACCAGAGAAACAAAAACCTCGATTAGTTACACCTACGTCGCCGAAACTAATGCGATTTGAAAGAGGAAGAAATCCAAGGCATGCTGCATATCGCTTGAATGGAGAACCAATGTAAGGTGTTCTCACACAGACTCAACGCGCATAGGAACATCAAGTAGGCAAAGAAGAGGACATACTGAGCAGAGCAGTATCAGCAGATAGTGGCAGGAAGCAAAGCGGGCACGCAAGAAACTCGTCCCGATGACCTAGCTAAAGGAGCCCATTCACAACACATGCCGCCAAATCTAACTCAAGCACATGCAAGGTTGGAACTGCGACTTTTGCAAACCTGCTTCCCCACACACCGCGCAAGCCCAATCCCTCAGTTCCGCTGCAAGATCGCGTCAGCCGGCCACACCAAGGAGGTTGAATAAAGATGGTTAACCTCCTTGCGCAGTACAAACTCTAAGCTCCGTCCACGAAATGTCAGGAAAATTTGATCGGCTTCAAGTCATGGATAGGAATTGGGTTTGAGTTTGAGCACGCAAGTCCCCACACACTACGCAAATTGGCACGAGTTGGGGTTTGCGCACCAAGGGTGAATTGGCGGACCGTGTCGTGTCCTAGTGTACCGCGGAGGAGTCATACAGGTCGCTGCCTCCCAGAACATAGGATGTGGAAATAAAAAAAATCAACTTTATGGCCCATCGTTTGGGGTACCGCTAAGAAGAGAGCGAGAATAGGCAGATAACCCGTGAAATTTCCTTTTCCATTACTGTGTGGGCTGCATTTTAAGGATATTCAGAGTTAACTAGCAGGACCAAAGGAAATTAAACGAGTAATCCATGATATTCACCTTAGTTTAGCCCGAGGTTGAGTTTCTAACTTAGCCCACCCCGTCTGAGCTAATGTCCGCCGCTTAACCTGTCCATCTTTGCGCATTCCGACTACTTTACACCTTGCCTACCCTTCTCTAGCATTTTGATTTCATCAGCGAATCCTGTATTTGTTCTGTTGGCAAAGAATTAAATGTGCACTTTTGTCTGTGACCTAGGAATATGACTACACTGTTCTCTGTAGTTGAACACCTATTTTGAACTGGGTTTCCAACAGTTCACCGATACCTCAGTTCTTCATAATCTCAAAGGTTTCAATGTTTGGTCTGCACATCCTGTTTTCATTGCACTAATGATTACGGAACTAGTGGATATTGATCAGTAGCCGATCATTGTTCTAGCTTGCTTAGTGCAAATAACTATGCAAGAAACAACAGCCCTACCAATTTCTACAGTGACAGCAGTGAAACGTTATGTTCGCAAGATATTTTTTCTTCTTCAGACATGGCAGAGTGCCTTCAAAAATATTCAAGAACTGAAATTTCAAATACTAGACCCGCTCTAGGTTCTCGTACCGTTTACTACTCATCTAGCCCAATTTAGAACGTCATGAGTCACCAAAGTGAAAATACGGTGTGAAAAGATGGAAAGTTGTCGATATGATAAGATTTGAACTGTCGATATGATACGAGTGATTTGAACTTTATGTCTTTTGATCGAAACTGACAGAAAATAATCATAGTCAGAAAATTAAAGCCTCCTTTGCCGAGCGGAACGATATCACCGAGGAAGAGAGATGGGACATATAGTATGTCTATACAAACAGAGAACCCATGCGCAAAGGTGTTCCCACACAGGATCGACGCGCGTGGGAACAGCAAGTCGGGCTAGAGGAAGAAAAGTATAAAGGATGAGCAAGTAAAAGGAGTATGAAATCTGGAAGGAAGCAAAGCGGGCACGAAAGACAGACTCCCCTAAGGCCTAGCTCATAGCTGAGGTAACTCAGCGAGTCATCTATGGTCGCCACGCTCTATAGCATAGTATGGACATACCCAGCTAACTAATCCTATACCCCTAATAGGGTTAGCAAATGGCATACTCTATTACTCATATGGAGCCCATAATACCAACAGTGCAACAACTTCAGATGCCCGTGCTTGCGACACTGTTTCTCTTCATTTCTTTCTATTGGTGACTGTCCTATAGCACTTTCATGGCATCAATGCTAGCAGAATTAAAAGGGATGCAAAGAAGAACTAAGACTCCAGCTGCCACGAAAGCGAATGGAATCTCAGACAGTCTCGTCAGCAGCACCGGCGTCAACATTTTCACGGTACGTAATACGGTCTAAGGCTACCATCGAGTTCTGCGAGAGACACAGAACTTAAGAAGCACAATTGAAATAAATCTGATTTCACAACTGCGCAGCTGCCCAAGCTGGTGCAGTGAGTCTATTTAATATCTCAACTCTAATTAATCCCATCAAGGCAAGGTCAGTTGATTCAGACAGGATAAAGCAAACTTTAATTAAACCTCCAATGTCAACAAAAGAAACTTCCTAAAACCAAAGAAACGAAAATTTATTAAAAACTGGGATAGTTAATCAGTGACTGAATCCAAATTCAAATTCTATGAGTATTTTCACCGAAACCTCGCTAAGTTTCCATCTTCTAGGAGAAAGTATAAAAATCTCATTCTAGTCCAGTAGCTTTGGAAAGCATCAACTACAGCAACGGTTTTTCCTAATTGCGGAATGAACTGAGCAAACTGTCAGAAAAGCTTGTATTCCCTGTTTTTAGAAACGCACAAAAAACTATTACTAGTCTAGGTTATTTTGTTTCAATTGTTTCATATGTAATTCGGGAGTTCGTATAAAATAATCATCACGAATACATTTTCGTTCAGAAAATTAAATTTGATACAGTTTTTCCAGCGGTAGCAATTATCTTTAAGGGGCAGTAAATTATTGAACAATCTTTTTTGATGCTGCTGGAAAGTGGAGCCAAAATTCATATTTTTCCATCGATTAAAATATAGCAAAATAAGCCAGTAATTGCTTCTAAGGTTCCGATAGCTCAAATTCTCTTTCCTCTCGTTTCATCGGTAACTCGATACCACAAGTAAATTATCAAAGGAGGGGCTCGTTCTGCAAGTTGTTTGGTGTTTTAAACACGACTATGTACTTTCAAAGTGGTCTCTTCAAACAGTCTTCAGTAAACTATGTTTCCCGAGTTTCAGTTAATTTAGGATCATTCAGCTTCATTTTTTCTTCATTCTTCAGAGGCATTTGAAACTGGCTTCTATTCTGTGAAAAAACAAATATCTACATATTCAAATTTCTGACGACTCCTGCCATTACTCCTGTGTTCATCGTTCATTCTCTGATGGTGGCAAACCACCTAGATCTGGGCCTGTTGTTCAGGCTTTTGGAAGTTCCGTTCGTCAACACTTCTCTTGTTCACATCTTCGGTGGGGCAGTAGTCCTGGAAATGGAAGTGGAGAGGCTCCGCAAACTGGATGGTGATGTTGGAGATTGTGGTGAGGGTTGAGGGCATGTCCACTTGGTAGCGCTGCACCAGCTGCAGTAGGAATTCAGCAAGTTACAAACCCGTTTTGGAACAGAGCGATTGGTTGCTTAAATCAACATCGAGTCTTGACAAGCTAGACTATTAGATGTTCAAACCTCCCTAGATACAACCTTCGTTATTCAAGAGGAAAAAGAAGGGACATGTCGACAGAAATCTGAAACATATGCACAAAATACACCAATGCCCATGGCAAGGGGTATAGCGAACGAGCCTTCAAAACCTCAGAGCGTGCATACACACATATTTTTGTCAGTATTCTTCAATAGATCTGCATTTCGAGAGCTCAAATCTCCGCCAAGAAGAGCAATGTTATCATGTAACGAGCAACTTGTCAAATGGTAACATTGCGCTTCTTGGCGAAGATGGGCGGTCTCAGAGTGCAGATCTATTGATTGATAATACTAACTAAAATGTTTGTAAATGTGTATATACGCCTCAGGGTATTGTGCCCCTAATCCAAGCTTTCGAAGGTTCGCTATACACCGTGTATGGGAACAGTACATCTGGAGAGGACAGAGAAGAGTAACATCTGTAGGAGTGTAAAATCAGGAAGAAAGCTAAGTTGGCAAGACAGGAGAAGGCCTGGCTAACTGCTAATTCAACTTGCATGGACGAACCTAACCCCATAGGCTATGACCCATGCTATGCCTCCCGAGAGGTTGAGATTCAAAAGGTCTCTAGTTCCACACAACTTGACACAAGTGCTCTGGCTTTGACTCGCCGAATTAGTTCGGTCGTTTGCAATTTCCCGTTGAACTACCCCCCCCCCTCCCTGTGAGGGGTCCGCACTTGACGCAAAATTTTCTCAATTGCACAACTGTTGCTCTTTGGAGGTCATGTTGCCGTGACAACTGACTGTGTTGGAACTTCATTCCAATTTGAAACTAACGAGGTACACTCAAAGCTAGACCATTGCCGCTCACTAAAGCGCGCAGGCTACAATACGCTACTTTTCAAATGTGCAAACAGCTGCCTTGCTCGCTGCAACGTAATTTGATATAGAATTGCGTAGCAGTGCAATTTTGGCGTACGTGTGCCCCCGCCCTCGTACTTTCAATATTCTGTTGAACCTCTTTTCATAAAAATCTAGTTTCCAGCTTCATCAATACAATTTGAATAAATAATTTTAAAGCGAGAAAGTCAAATTGCCTGTCGAGTTCAAACGAATTAAGTCCTGAAGTCCTAACCCCAGAATGATCGCTGTTCTATGTTCTGACTTAATATGGTGATTCATATGGAAAAAGTTTCACATCGAGCGTTGTGGGATTCTCCTCACCTGTCTATCTGAAGCGATTTTATTATTAGGCAACTAACAAAAGTTGTTTTCACTTCAGAGAATACAAGAGAAATTCACCCGATTCGTGCAATTATATGCCGACATGAACAGCTTCATTTGCCAATTTCAGTTTCAAGCGTTTGATCTACATAATATGTTCACTTGCGAATATAAACAACATACATGGGTCCACTGGAATTAAAAATTTTATCGAAATAGGAGCTGTATAAAATTAAGCCGAGAACGACTGCTACTTTTTCAATAAAACAATATAACAAAAAGATCTTACTAAAGCTAGTGACCCCACGCTGTCTAATATTATGGGGTAAAGAACATACATTGGCATATCTTTGGTAATGATACTCCTGTTCATACTTCAACGACTAAGAGGACTGATGCACTGCTCCTACAGCAGCTAATCCTCTCATCAAGTTCATAGCTATCAGTTCTTCAAAATAATAAGTCCGCTAAAGAAAGTTTTTTTCCACTGCAATCATTCCTCGTAAAAAATATAAGAACTTTACGAATAATTTATAAGCTTCACCATTCGTCACGGACGTTGCGCTGATACAGAGGAGCGTACAGGCCTAGACTTGACATACTCTACTGGCGTTGCTTATTCAGTAATTGAAGCCTTCTTAATCAAGTTTAAAGCCTTTCCTTAGAGGAAAAGACGGACGTGTCAATCTGCAGGTATATCGAAGGACATGTGGAGCCCATCACGGTGTTCCCACACAGGACCATCAGGCAGAATAACAGCAAGTCGGTAAAGGAGAGCAAGAGCAGCAGAAATCAATATCATCAAGAGTATGAAATCGGAAGGGAGCAAATGGGGCACGAAAGATAGAGGTCCCGAAGGTCTAGCTAATGGCTAAGGTAACCCAGAGGGTCTCCCTTGTGAACTTACACGAGCTGCAAGGTTGCGAAGAACTACTTCGGCCAGTTTTCTACCAATGCACTGACGGGTGCCGAAGGAGAACGGCAGGAAGCCGAACTGCTCGGGTGTGAGCTCGTTGCGCTGCCCTATGAACCTCTCTGGAATGAATTCCTTGGCCCGGAGAACGTTCTTCTCGTACAGGCCTATGCTGTAGAGGGGCAGCGTGACTGACCACTGCCGGATGGATGAGGGAAAATGGTCAACACTGCAGAGATATATTTATTGTTTCTCTACTTCATCAGACACATCGACTATATACCACTGATCCTATTTGATTCAGGATTGTTCAAAAGCGTCAAACGCCGGCGAGTTGTTAATATAATCTTCACCAAGCGCACCATGTCTGACGGATAATAAGGCGCAACCGTTTCTAATGCTACACGGCTCGGTTGAAGGAACTCGTCTAGCCATGCAGCACCAGGCAAGAAACCAAAAACGAACAATCAAAGAAAAGATAAATAGCTGAATGTTCCAGCAAGGCATTGGAGCCTGCATGGGATTAGTGGGACAGGAACAACCATCGACAACGCAAGATATTCCTGGCCCATAAAGAAAATCAGTCCTTGTGCATGTTTTAATAGTTCAAGCCTCTGTTTCCAGAACAATAGCGATCAAACGGAAGGAGCAGGGAACATACAGTATGACTATAGAAATGGAGAACCCATGCACGAAGTGTTCCCACACAGAATCAACGCGCATGGAAACAGCAAGTCGTGAAAGAAGAGAAAGATCAGAATAAAACCTGAGGAAGTAGGAGTAAGAAAATTCAAGGAAGCAAAGTGGGCACAAAAAAGACATCCCGAAGCGAAGACTTAGCTAATGGCTAAGGTAACCTACACGAGCCGCCTGGGTCGCCGCGCCTCATAACAGAGGATGGGCAAACCTACAATAACCTAACCCTATGGCCCATCCTATGCCGCCTGAAGGGTCATAGGAAGAAATGGAGGTGTGCTGCCTGCTTCTCTGAAACCTTTTCAATGAGCAACCTATCAGTCCTCCTGACAGCACAAACTGGCTAGCTTAGCGTAATAAAAAACAGCATCACCCAGTTCTGGCTTCATGACTATAGAGTTCAAGAATAGCTATAGAGCATTGCGGTATATGGTGCTACGGCCTCTACTTTCAGTTTTATCCACCACCTCGTTTGCTGCCAAGCATCTGTAAGAAAATATAGGGCATCTGCTACACCGCTCTGCTAAAGCAAAAGAAATTGGTCTCTTGCTTCACTAACTATTTCTCTCAAACTTTCAGGCTGATTTCGTTCGGCCATCCTATTCATACTAAGCTGTTAAGATTTCGTAAAAAAAAAACTTTTACGGTAACTCATTATAACCTAACGTTTGATGCATGCAGTATAATTTTTGTTTTTAGTCGTAAGAGTTACACGATGTTTATTCTCAGCGTAAAGGGGTTAAATGAAACTTATTGAGACTAGGTCAATAGAAGAGTTTGCTCTTCTAAGAGTTACTCACCCCCTTGGGTATCCTGAAGCCCTGCAGGATCAAGGGCTCGATGACGAGTCTGTTTGTAGAATTGGCCGTGGGATACACCCTGTTGAAATTTTGTGGTCAAATCCGATTACTGAATAGTTAAAGCCTCAGTTCCTTAACATAGGGGTTTTAACGGAGGAAGATAAAGAGATTTATAGCAAGTTTATAGAAACTGGGACCCAATTCATGCAGGCGTTCGTATGCAGGCGTTCCCATGCAGGATATACGCAAATAGGAACCGGAAGGCGAGAAAGGATAGGAAAAACCGGTAAAATTAATGTCTGTATGAAATCTGGAGGAAGCAAAGTGGGCACGAAAGACGTCCCAAAGGCCCAGCTAATTTCTAAGGTAACCTACGAGGCCCCCCCTGGGGCATTGCTCACCATAACAAATTCAATGTCTCAGTAAATTCATCTTCCCAACACAAGCTACTTAGGAAATCCGGCTACACAGATTCGCAAAGGAAGTTCCTGAATGACTCACTCGACCATACAACGGTACGGTGCACGGCTTTATTCAGACCAGATCAACAGCTCTTGGGCGCTTCTATGACCTCACCAGTCCCCTATTCTGGTGTGGACAATGCCCCACAGTAGACTGCGCACGTGAGAATCGCTAACGCAGTTATCCGAGTAGCTGAAGAATACAGCAGGTAGCGGGAAAGCGAACAGTATCTCGAGCTGCATGAGCCGCCTCACGATTGCACTACTGCGAGTTCATCTAGGAGTTTGTTAGCGGTGGTCCCAGTATACATATTTTTTTGCCTTCAGGCTATTAAATGGGATTAGAAAAATAAAGATAACTAGGGAAAATTTTGGAGCGCGAAGCTAAAAATTTTGCATGGAAACAACCGGCAAAAAGGTCAGTCAAGTTGACGGCACACGCCAAGGAAGGAATCCACATGCACTGGTTCGTACTGAAGGCAGATGCTCTTTGGCCTTCAAGAAATGCATGACAGGAGCTTACTACGGTTTGTAAGAGTCTACAGGCCCATGCGCTACTTTTGAGCTTCCATAGTAGCGTCTGAATGCCGAAATTCAGAATACGCGTTCATAGGACCGCAGAATTGGTCATGGGTTCTGACTGTTAAAGCCTCCCTAAATCTGTAGTAAGCCGTTTGAAAAAGAGGAAATTGAATGGAATCCGAAACAAAGATGAACGGGGAACATATGCACGGGATGTTATCACACAGGATCTACGTCCATAGACACAGCTAGTCAGGAAACATAGCAATGAAGTATGAACAGTAGGAGTATGAAGGAAGCACATTGAGAACAAAAGCCCGATTTCCCAAATGCCTAGCGGCACCGCGAGAGCCTACTTGCTGGGCAAGGATAGATTCTTCTTATTTGGGCGAGAAACAATTGGCCACTGCGAATAATCTTGTTCCTAGTTTCACCTTTATTAGGAACAGCATCCACCGACATATGGGGAGGAAGAAGAAGCAAGAGACGCGGAAATAGTGGAGAAAACTTAGAACCTTTGCAAGAGTCGACGCGCGTGAAAATGGCAAGTCGGGGAAAGGTGATCAGAACAAAGCATCAGCAGGAATATGAAACTAAAGAATTCTGAATGTGCACCAACGATGGACATCCTGTTGGCCTAGATAAGGAATATGGGGACCTCCAGGAAGACTTATTCTTCGTAAGATAGGAAGGGAAAGCCTAACGAACCTAATCTCATGGCTTAGTACCTATCCCTGGCCAACCTTAAAAGGCTATGAGCCAAGCTGAAATAACCTCGGGGAGCCGCTCAGAGGCGCTACTCCCCATAATCAATGGATGAACAAACTTCGATTGGCTGTTTGGTCTATTCAATTCCTTTTGAGGAAAGGCCCATAGGCTTTCTACTGACCTTAGAGTCTCGTTGATGAAGCCCTTGAGATAAGGCATACGTCGCACCATGTCTGTGGTCATGGGGGCGCTCGCGTCAGTCCCCATTACTTCGTGCACTTCCTTCCTTAGCTTCGCTTGGCAGTCGGGATGCTTTGCCAGTGCGTAGATCACTTTGGACGCATGGCGAGGTGTCTGCGAGGTACAGCCAATTCTAGTGAGCAATTCATGTCTTTTCTTTTCAGCTGTGCAGTCATAATTAGGTTTTTAGCTAAAGGCTCCCTACCCACAGAATACACCGATTCGAAGAGGAAGAAAGGACAAAGAATTCCAGAGAGAAACTTTGAAACTATGCACGAGTCAACGCGCATGGGAACAGAAAGTCTGGAAAGTATTCTGAGAAAAGAATATATCATAAGGAGTATGAATGTACAAGCGAATAGGGCACGAAAGAGAAGTCTTGCGGGCTAAGCTAATAAAAATAACCTAGAATTCTCACGAGTGCGTTGCTCCCTATGACAAGATATGCGAACATGAACTACAGCTCATCGCATGCCACGTGAGGGGTCCTACATAGAGGTAGGACTTCACTTGCATCCACTTTAAAAGCGGCTAGTTTTATTCATACGAGCCAGCACCCCTTTGTGCATCGGTCCAACGTTACGAAGTCGCACATCACGAAGAAATTGGTTAATTAAGCCTTGCATTAAGAAAAGAGGAACAATATATCTATAGAAGCTTTGAATCCACGCACGAGGGTGTTTCTCCTAAGATCAACGCTTTGATTTGGCGGGTCTGCTAAGAATAAAAACAAAATATAAAGAGTCTGCAAGTAAGCGAGGCTAAGGAAGCAAAAACGTCTGAAGAAAGTCGTTCCGAAGGCCTAGCTATGGTTCAAGTGACGGACGGTGTTCACTCAAGGTCGCCGATGAGTGAAACTAATTTCAGACCATCACAATTCTACAGCTGATGAATCTTTAGCAAAACTAGGCTGCAGCTTGCACAATGCTATATTGCTGAAAAAAAACTAATCGAAAATAAGTCATTTCTTACTGCTTGCCTTTTATACGACGCAATGGTCAAGTTTCCACCATTCTCCTAATTCTTCGGTAGTTCAAAGTGTCAGTGACTCCTAGTTTGGCGTGACAGTTAAGCGCCGCAAGTTATAGCGTCTGTAACATCACCGCTAGTATGGGAAGTTGAATGTCTGGAAACTATATTAGTGTGCAACCGCCTTCTAAGATGATAGATCCCCACCCACCACATCCACTCCAGCTCCCAGGAAGTCGTGGAGGTTTCCGTAGATGGAGCTGTGGCTGAGATCCGCTACTTCCATAAGGACTTCAAACGCCGTTCCGTTGGTGGAGCGTCGATTCTTGACCATTTCGTGCAGCCGCCGGTCCAGCATGTCAAAGATGTAGCTGTTTGGGTGGATGCAGAACCATCATCGTTAGCCTAAATTCTACAGCGCAAGGCTTCGTTTCCACTGAAAATTCAATCAACAGAGCAAGAAACGGACCCGTACGCATACAGTAAACTACCTCCTGACTCCTTTTCATACTCTCGCTATACTGCTAACCACACACTATCTGGAACTTTTTTTCATATTCATTCCTGTAATTCATAGAAAAGCTGAGGTAGGTGTATAATAGAGTATCCTAAAATAGTCTACTTTGAATGCTAACTTCAAAATAGCATTTCATGTTAGAATCCAGGAATCGAGGTGCATGCATTGTATACATTTAAAAATCTATTTCCTCAATTTGAAATGCATCACAGAATGTTCATATCAAATGTAATTGCTTCTTTGTATATACTTTAGGCAATCATTGGGTGCAAAAGAACATCTTAAAATAATATTTTCTTAATATCAATATCGCAGAAGAAACCACGAGGGATTATTAATTTTACTGAATAATTATAATCAGCGCTAGTGAATAGAGATGTATGAATTGCGCAAGCACAATTTTCTATCGCGTAGTGAGAATACCGCGCTAGGTAGTACTTTACTGTCCTTTTATACTTTTATCCATAAAACTGTAGTTAACTTTTCATCATCAGTTCACTACAGATGAGCATCACGGTAGCTGAAACTTCGAGCTCTCGCCACTGTTCATCAGCTGTCGTTCCAGAGACTTAGCCCGAAATATCTGCTGCGCAATCGACGAGCGCCCACTTGCGTGCTGGCATTGGCCAGAGAGCGCGCGCTCCAGAAATCTGCTTACGCCCCTCTAGCGAACGTAACGGCCAGCATCTTCGCTTAAGTTCAGTTCCATCTCGAGCTCTACTTCAGCTCCCAGTTTCTTCTGGAGCTCCACTACCAGCTCGAGGTTCAGGTTCCAGCCCCAAACTTCACATCTGCAGTCCCACTACAACAGCACCGACGAGGTCCGGTCAGCAACACTTGTATCTGGGGGCCTCGATCCCAATCTGCTGTACCGCACTCTGCCTCCCAGTCCACTACATTCAACTCGTCGGTTCACTCACCCCCTGTGACTGCTTTTAAGAGCAGCTCAATACAGAACCGTGGAAATCATCGATGAAGTTTTTCTTACAAAGGGTCAACATACACATGAGGAAGAACTCTGATAGAAGAAAAACAAAGGAAAGCAAGATTAATAGAACAGTGAAACTCAAAAGGGCAAACCAGGGACACATTTCAAACTTTCCGAAGGCCTAGCTAATGGTAAAGATTTCCTATTGGATCCCCTAGGTTCGCTGTTCCGTTACATAGGACGTGTGATTTATTATTATTAGATTCAGTGTTTAACCACCCTAGACGCAGCGAGGCGATTCAAGAGTGAAGCTCAACCGAAAATAATATTACGCTTTTCATTAGTAGGAAT
>LQNS02278186.1:7477797-7491213 GCA_001587735.2 Parhyale hawaiensis
CTAACTTTACAATACTAACCTCGTCAGCAGGAACTGCGGCAAGCTGCAACATCTCCTGCGGATAAGGCACTCGGGAACCTTGGGTGCGTGATGCCCAAACATATTGTGGCAGGGAAAGGGCCCGCCACATAGGACGTGTGAACCCATGAAATCGATCCGGGTGGCCCTATGGCCTATCTTAGGCCCTGTGAAGAAGGGTGCGAAGCTTCATCAGAGTAGCTACAGAAATTGTCGACTAACGTTCCTACTATGTGGATCACTTTCCTCAAGGACGTAGAAATCTGTCAACAAGGAACAAACCAATTGACTTTTCTCGAGTTAACAATTTTCTGTGCATGTTTCGAACGTTTGATTAGTTCATGCCCTGTGAACACACCTGTGCACAGTATATCAAACAATGTGACAAAATATTTGTCGTCTCCTTCATTAGCTTTTAGTGCTACTAGTGAAGATTCAAGCATCTCTTCGGAATCGAGGCCTTAAGAATCTCCTTGATCCAATGCCTCTGTTAACCAAGGTGCTCGGTGCAGTAAATTTTCGAGAGCTCCACTTGCTATGAATCCTGACTCGCCAAGTTACAGTCTTCAGTGCTTTTTAAACTGCACAACAACGCGCAATGACGGTTGGCTGACAGAAGTCGTTGAGAAGACGAGCGTGCGATTCAAAACTAAATCTTTGAAGACGAGCGTGCGATTCAAAACTAAATCTTTGAAGACGAGCGTGCGATTCAAAACTAAATCTTTGAATACGCCGATTGCTATTGGGATTTTTTTCTGAAGTATTTATTATTTCAGTTTGCAACTTGTAAATCTGAATACAGCTCGTACTCGGAGGGGGGGGGGAGGAGTTCGTATTCAAGTCTTGTTGCTAGTCTCATCGTTTTTCTGTACGACAACTCTTGCTGGTAAGATGGAGTGAGCCTCTTCGAAATGCCATTCTGGTGAGAAGTAACTTGTCGGCAGAGCAAAGGTTTCCAACCAAGGGTTCTCGCACCCGGTTTGGGGTTCTATATCTAAATTTTTTCCAATATTATGAATTAATGAATATTATGAAGGGTGAGAACGTTTCAAATTTTTCAACGGTGCCGAGGATAGAAAATATTGGAACATTTCTGCACAGAGCCAGACTTTCCTGTCAAAATTCCGTTCAACCACGAAAAACAGATTTGAAAGAAGATTTTAGAAGGGACTTGAAGGAAGCTAGGCTAAGGTAGAGATCACCTTTGAATTGAGAACAAAGACGGAAACGCGGGGATATCCTGAATAATTTAACTTTTTAATTATGAGAATGCTTCTAGCTTTGAAAACTCCAGAGACGCTTACATTAAGAACTGCTCCATGGTGTATTCCAGTTCTGCGTAGGACTTCGTTCTATAGATGCGCCAGAGGGGTATCGAGAACTCTATTTCTCCCAGCAGCCTGGAGCTCGTCTCCGAGTTCTGCAAGTACTTCGCCTTGCTGTCGTCCGGGTGGAGTTCTCCATCCAGCTTGTCAGAGAAGCTGCCAATCAGCGCGTTCGTCAGCGCTGGAAGATTGAGCAACTTTTTAGATTTCAAAATCCAAAGAGAAAACCTATCAATCCACAATTTTCGAATGCTCTAAAAATTCCGTCTCCCAATTCTGAGTAGTTTCTAATTTGTTACTAATCTATGAAACTAATAAAACTGATCTACTCGCTTGTAATTTGTTTCTTATGGGTTACTCTTTCATAGCTGGATTATCGGATGATCTGTTATTTACGATCGTCTGCAAGGCAATTCAAAAAATTTTCGTTACTAAAACTCCAAAATTCACTGCAAAAACTTATTGTCGCCGTTCCCACTACAATGGTGATTTAACTGCAAGAAATACAAACATTGGTAGACAAAAATGAAACCCAGGTTCAAAGGGTGTCCCGCCACAAGATTGATATCCAAGAAACTAGAAGTCAGGAAAAACTTCTGTTCCTGGTTTCATAACCACACCCACGTCACACGCTGCCACTCACTCAGCAAGACCCCGCTTAGTTCGTCTGCTCACTACACGAATACAGTCGCAGCCATAATGGCTCCGACACCTGAAAACTTGTTAGGAAATCTTCAAACAAATACTCTAATATTATTCAAGGCATTGAAATTTAATTGTACACAAGTTGAGCAACATGTCATAGCTTAATCGCATTAAAATTTCAGCTGTTTAGGATAAATGAAACAAAAGTTACAAGTAAATGAATTGTAACAGTAAGAATTTAGTCTTGACAAAAAAGTTCGTACACTTCATTTTTTCATTTTATTTTAGAAAAAAACAATGTTGCCACAGAAAGAGTTTTGTAGATTGGTTCAAACACACTTGCAGTCATTATCGGTGCAACGTCAGCTTTATAAACATGCCTCGGGGAGTCCCTACACCTTCTAATTTAAAGTTAATCGTGAAATTGCGCCATGATAAACTTTCAGTTAGGTCAATAGCAGACAAAGTTAATCGACGTAAAAGTGTGGTTAGTGATCTACTGACTAAACATGACCTGAATGGTTCAAGTACCGCTATTGTTTCAAGTGGTAAACCACGCAAAACCTTCAGAGAGGATAGTGTATTGCTTAGATTGTCGAAGACTAGGTTTAAAGCAGCAGCAGAGATTTCCCGTGAAGCTCGTGATACGCATGGAATCAAGGTGTCTAGGACGACAGTTTCACGCCACCTAAAAGAAGCAAACTTTCATCCCAGAACTCCATCTATCAAGCCTCTAGTTAGCCAGAAAAATAAAAATGCTCTGTTGAATTATGCAGCGATGAATTTAAGTTCAATTTATTTGGCTCCGATGGAAAGAAATTTGTTCGTCCTCCAACTTGTGAAAGATTGTCAAAAAATTGCGTTAAGTCAGGTGTAAAATTTGGCGGTGAAAGAGTTCTTGTCTTCGGTATGATCAACACACGGCACGGGTCCCTTAGATCATCTTCAAGGAAAGGTAAACTCACAGATATACAAGGAACTTTTACAATACCATGTAGTGCCGACCTTAACTCAAATTTTATGCAAGATAACTCTCCCTGCCACACGGAATGATTGGTTCAGAGCAAGAAGGAGTAAGTGTTATGGACTGGCCACCACAAAGTCCAGACTTAAATCCCGTAGAAAATTTTTGGAAATTATTAAGAGAAAGATCGAAGAAGAGAAATGCACGAAATTTACATGAGCTATGGACCATTTTGTAGGACGAATTGAAAAAATGACACCAGAAGAATTTTGTGGTAGACTATGTCAAGCTGTTATCGGCAGTAAAGGGTACCACACCAAGTACTCAATTACCAAGAAGTTTAATTCATAACTCAGTTTGTATTCGTAGCCTCATTTCATGTGTAATCATTTTTGAAGGCTGTGCGGACTTTTTTGTTCGGATTAAATTATTACCATTACAATCAATTTGCTTCTAACTCTTTATTTATCTTTTACAGCTGAAATTTCAACACAATTTAGCTATGACATGTTGCTCAACTTATGTAAAATCTCTTTAGTGCCTTCAATAATATAGAGGTATTTAAAGATTATTTGACGAGTTTTTAAGGTGCCCGAACCATTATGACGACTACTGTATCTGCGCTACTGCTGGTTTGAAAAAAATGCGCTAAGAATGTCGACGAGACTAAGGAAAGTAACACCCATGCGTATGGACCCTCTACCTTTCCCTCCCTCCCTCCCTCCCTCCTCCATCAGATAAAAGCTTAATAAGATGATTGATTGCTAACCAGCATTCGGCGACCCACCTCCTGGGACTGCCAAATGCCATTAGCAGGAGCTGCAGCCAGCTGCATCTCTTGCTAGAAAAACCATTCTAGTCAACCTCTGGGCGAATGATTCAATGCATTTTCTGGTAGAAGGCCCCGCTAGAATATACACCTTGAGTGCCCTTTATCCGCATTTATTACAACTTCCTCTCCAGGAAGATGACTGATTACGATGAAGCAGAGGCGCTTTCTAAATCTGCATCGGCTTACCTTCCATTGACCACCGCTTCAGTTCATCCATGAAACCGGCACCAACTTGACCGGTGTTTTCTTCGCGCAGTTGGGATATTCTGCTCAGTCGGAAAGAAAACCACCTTCAATGAAGGTGTAAGTAATGCCATTCCTCTCAATTTCACTTCCTTCTAGTCAAGTTCCGAAGGATTACTGCACCAATTGCCGGCTACAGACCTTTTTCACGGCAGTGAAGAGGTCCACAGACAGGTACCAGGCTTCGCCAATAAAGCTTTTTCATATACCGAGCGTTACGCACTAAATAAGTTAATAATAAGATTCCCTTATCAGGAAATCGAGGTTACAAAACTTCGTCCCTTAAGTACTGGGATTGCTGGAAACTGCCAATCCAAGTGATTTTCTGCTTTCAGTGCAGAAGTAGTATCCTAAGAAAGTTTAAGCCTCCATAAATAAGTACTAACCATTTCCAAGAGATGAAAAGTAAGTGATTTTATGTCGATAGCCACGGGGAAGCCATGTACTTTCAGTTCGGCTAACACCAAGTCGCCTGATTGAGACCAAATGAATGTAAAATCCTGCAGTGGAAAATCCATTTTTTAATTCACAGAGGCGCCATTGATATACAGTTTATTTGGAGGAAATTACCAACAATAATCAAGTCAATAAAATTATTAGTAGCATCACTTGTCTACCTCCATAATCCGGTACGAAGTAGCCATTCAAAATGAAACTTCGAAGTACTGTATGTAGAACTCAAGCTTGAAAGCGCTTCCACAAAGGATCAACGCGCAAGGAAAGGGAAAGTCGAACAAGACGAGGAATGGAACAAAGTATCAGCAGGAACATATGGGAATTCTTGAAGTCATTGATTGACAAGTGTCCCGAGGGCTCAGCTAAAGGTAAATTAGCCCTATGTTTACCTGACGACGCTGCTCCCCTCAACATAGGATGGGACAACTTGAGTAATTTAGACATCTGCTCCTCCAGCAAAGTGCACCTTAACGAGAAGGAAGGGACGTATAGTATCTATGCTAACGTCAAAACCGTTGCATGGGAGTTTTCCCACCCAGAACCAGCCGTCGAGCTAGCTGAATATGAATGAAATAGGATAGGAACCTTAGTAACAGTATGATAGCACAAGGAAGCAAAGTGGGCACGAACGACACGTTCCGAAAGCCTAGCTAATAGGCTAAGTAACGTAACAAGTCTCCCGGGGGTGGTTGGTCCTCTTACCGTAGGATGATCGAACCTAGCTTTTCAACCTAACTGCATAGCCCACTTCCTAAGGGGACAGCGGGCTGGGAAAGAAGAACAGAGACTTATGTAGGAGCATAAAACTGAACGAACCTAAGGGAGCACTAAAGAGCCCCGTGAATAATTCGTGGAGCACGAAAATTTCACGGATAGAGCTGCTCGTCTCCCGGGAAAAGAATCTTCGCTGTGACGTCACTTTGACGCGTGACATACAAGACGGTTTAACCCTCGCAGGGTTGCGAGATTCGCGCGTGAGCACCGAACGTTGAGTATCCTTAATCGGTCGGTATGAGCTCATTCAAGTTACATTAACGAGATTTAGCTTGAAACTCAGACAAAAAGTAGCTTTATCTGATGAGAATCACATTTTTTTAATAAAGTTGATACTTTAGCCAGAATCTGTAAAACTCCCTGGATTTTCGAGATATGAACAGATATTTGTATCAGCCATTTGTTCCATATGGGCTTTAAAACCTTTGTTTAGCGTTTTCTGGTAGAAAAATTGCCAAATCCATTGGTACCTTTTTTTATTGTAGGATGGATAGGCAAGGAGTTATGGCTAGTTTTTTTTCAGTCATGTCTTCCAATTCAACGGAGCTGGGTGCAATGACGCCCACGGATCCGCAATCTAAGTCACCCAAGTCCGTGATAGACGACAGACCAACACCGCGGGGCCTACATATTTTTACTTAACAGATGGCGCCTACCCTTTTACTCCCACTGTCTTGATACAGGTCTTTAAGAGCTCGTCGAGACGCGTCATTTGATCTATGGCAAATGTACCTGCGAGGGTTAAGCGTCCCTTATGCTGTACCAAGCTGTTGGAGGAAAAGGGGCATATAGCATTTCGACAGACACGTGGAAAACACGCAACGAAAGTGTTCCCACACTGAATCAACGCGTATGAAAACTAGTCTGAGAAGACGAAGAAGACTATCAGAAGACATCAGTAAAAGAATAACATCGGAAGCAAAGTGGGCACAAAAGACCGTAGTCCCAATGGACGGGAGAGCCTCTTGAACTTGTTTAGTGAGTGCATCTATTCTCTCAGTACGGACCCACCTCTCCATGAAGAGGTTAGTGACTTCATCGCACAGCAGCATTTCTTTGTCCAGACTCGACCGCAGCAGAAGGGTGTTGAACTGCTCCCTGATCATCTGCCACTCCTTGCCTTCACTGCAATCCAGAGGCGCTGTTTGAGATCACCGCGCATACAGCGAGTCAATGAGAAAGACTGTTGTTGAATTGAGTTTACAGTAACTGTCGAGTGGTAAACCAAAGTTCTAACTACTGCCGTGAACAATACAGCCGCTCGCGCTATATTCGCAGTGATTTTTACTCACTACCTTTCAGCCGGAAGGCATAAGTACTACGGTAACTGACGGGTTCTATTGGTCTCAAAGCAGCTACTTGCTCTACTACCGATAGGAAAACTGCATCTCCAACACTACAATATTATATTTAATAGGTGAAGCCTCCCTTTCCACAACCATGGCTATTCAAGGGCCAGCTCATAGGTCCCTCATCGTAACGCGTACAATCACTGAAATGAACAAGAGCCGTCTGTCAACTTTTGCTGCATCTGTTAACACGTAAAAGCGACCTTAAGTCAAATGAATGACGCCGCGCGTCATGTTAGATTATCTTCCTATATTTTCGCTCATGTTCTGAGTGTTAGAAGTCGCATATGTATCCCATAACCTCATAGCCCTAATTTGAAAAGAACAGCTTATTGTCTGGCGGTAACGTCAAACGAAATACAGTGATTCTAATCGGTAAAGTGGCTGTCAAGAAGCATTTCTATTTACTTTCTTGGTGTGAAAACTCTACCGAGGATTAGTCCAGTATTTGTAAGTTTTTAGTAAACTTTAATTACGCGACGCGTTCAGAAAAAGGACGAGCTTCATCCTTCAGTCTCCGCATTTGCTGCTGCTGCTTGTAGCAAATGAACGCACCGCGTCCATCACTTTGACTGCACGAGTTACGTTGCAAGAAATGAAAGCACGGCCTACGAGATCGAGAAGCAAGGGACGTCTAGTACGACTATAATGGAAAAACCCATGCACGAAGGTGTTCCCACACGAGATCAACTGGCATGGGAACAGCAAGCGGGTACAAAAGAGCAAGATCAGAATAAAGCATGAGCAAGTAGGAGTATGAAGATGGAAGCTAGCAAAGTGCAAACGAAAGAAATGTCCCGAAGGCCCAGCTAATTGTCAACATAAAGGGCCCCATACACGACAGCAACTTCCAACCGCAACCAAATTTCCCGGGTATGGGCTCCAACAACCGCAACCACCACCGCGATTTGCAGGTCGCGGTTGCTGTCGATCAGAATTTTCTGATATTTTGTGGGCGGAGCTGAAAGTCGTGGTTATGGTTGCGGTGGTGTATGGGCAGAAGCGACCAGATCTTCTCAGTTGTGCCTGAGTTGTGGGCTGTGCGTGACGTTAATATAGGTAGTGCTCTTCACAATTGTTTACCGCTTTAAAAATGGACGTGTACAGTTAAGAATTTCTAAAAGAAATAATTGCGATGTACCATGAGCTTCCATGCCTATGGAAAGCGAAAAGTAAAGAATACTCGAATAAAATAGCAAAAAACCTTGCTTACGAAAAATTAGTTGAAAATTTCAAAGAAGTCAACCCTTCGGCCACGCGTGAAGATGTGATTGCCAAAATTAAGTCGTTAATAACTGTATGGAGAAAGGAAAGTAAGAAAGTTGAAACCTCGAAGAAATCAGGGAGTGGAACAGAAGAAAATTATGTACCATCACTTTGGTACCATGATCTGCTGGACTCTTTTGAAGCCACGACTTGCACCACTTCGATCGGTTTTTACGTTTTCTATCTGCCTCTAAGAATAATGCTATAGTCGCCAGGTCATCCGAGTCGAGGTCAGACTTTGTTAACAACAGAGAACTGCGATTCAACCGAGAAAGATTGAACAGATCGGTTGTGGCGTGTGTGGGCAGACCGCCAACCGCAACCGCGATCTGTCTGCAGATCGCGGTTGCGGTTGAAGTTTTTGTCGTGTATGGAGCCCTTAACACCTACATGAGTCCCCAGGTCTCGCCGCGCCACACATCACCGCGCCCCATAACATAGGATGGGAGAGCCTCACTAACCCAACCCATGTTGCCCATTCTATGCCCCCCGAGGAGAATGAGAAAATGTTTTAGCGGAAGGTCTTCCGTACCCTCCACCCTAAATGTGCCGATAGGAGTCCCGTGGGGAAGGTCTCTTGCCATAGCCGGCCCACCTCAAGGACCAATGGGATCTACGTTAAGAGGCCCAAAGGAGACGCACCTGCTGTGAGGGGGTTGTGCGGTGGCTGGACGTTATAAGAAATGTCGAATCTTGCATCATTTTGGGTGGGTGTTTGAGACTTCAACTTTTTTGCATACATTCGGCGTTCCTTGCAGCGTCCGGTTGCCGAGCCACAGCCTTCCTACCACAAGTCCGTCTCCATTGGGCCAGTGCGTCTCCTCGGGGTCACTGACCCCATCCTGTCGAGGACCAACTTTACTGACAATTCAGTATCAGAAGGAGCTGCGGCTCCCTGCGGCGCAGGACGCTCGAAAAAGTACTCAAATTCATGAAGCCCATAGACATGCTGACGGGGATTTGTTCAATATATTGCCCACTCCCTTCCCCGTAGAACATTTAGAATATTGAATATGTATCGTATTTAACAAAGGCGCCGCTGACTCTTCGGACGCAGCGGACACTATTACGACCATCATCAAGAAGCTTAGGTCTCAGTTTCCTCAACAGAGATATCACAGGAAGAGAGTAGGGATATATAGTATGACGATAGACACTTTGAATCCGTGCACGAGCGTGTTCCCATACAAGACCAACGAGCATGGGAACAGCAAGTCGGGAAAGAAGAGGAAGGCAAGATCGAAGAAAGATTAAGAGTAGCATGAAATGGAGAGGAAGCAAAGTGGACACGAAAAAACAGAGAAGGCCTAGTTCACAGCTAAGGTAAGCTCCAGGATCCCCCTGGGGGCACTGCTACCCATAATGTAGGATGGGCGAACCTAAACTGCCTAACCCTGTTGCCTATTGCTTATCGTATGCCCTCTGAGGAGAGATGCGAGCATTGTATACCGTTATAATGAACAGAATAAGTTAATTTCTTCAACCCTTGGAGGAATTTTAGACCAAGTCGTTTCGGGTTCCTCGAAGGCAACGGGTGCATGGCACCTGAAGAGGTGCGAGAGGATTTTTCCAGTGTGCGAAATACGGCTCCGTTTCTCCGTCATTCACAAATCAACTTCAATTTGTGGCACATAAATTAGTAAAAATTTCATGTCATTATCATGCGGGTACTATATTCAGTAGGGGTGTGAGAACAAGCAGGTAAAAAGTTCTCCAGGGGCGCCTGGGATAGCCAAGTTTGGGAACCACTGCCTTAAACCCATCTTGCAGAATGCGATCCCCAGGCAAATTTGTCGCCGAGTGGGCTAGCATTTATTGGCTAAATGCCATTCACAGTAATCTTCACTTATAGTCTGCATCGAGCTCTAGAAAAACTAGCAGGTTGAGCCGGCAGAAAACTTACAGGAACAAAATAGAGTTTCTGCACGTTTTAAGGGTAACCACTTAACCTGATCTGCTTGAGGAAAAGCATTACTTAAAATCTATAAATAAAAATATCCAACTCGTTCAGGTCTTCTACGACAGTTTGAACAAGAGTTATTTGGGGATTAATAGACGTCCCTACGCACACCTCATTTGATCCAAAGCCAGTAAGGAACAAAGCCGCAGATCTAGAATGCGACGCTAGCCGGTACCAGGTTGAAGCCACGTGAAGCTCAAGTTGACCTGGTCGAGGCCAGCACACCCGTCAACAGTTCGACTAGTCCGGCCTTAAGTGACTTAATTTCACTGCCCACTCGAACATGTCCTAGTACAAATTAGTATTTCAATATAGTGTTCCCACCTGAAGACGATGCCTCTATGCTTGAAGTAGGTGCTGAGCTTGTTGTCCCGGATGTTCTTTAGAGCGTCGAAGTGCAAGCGGATGGGGTTTTTTCTTATATCCTTATCGAAGAGGACGGTCCTGAGGGCCAGATCAGTTAGCAAGCTCTTCAATCCACAATATGTTCAAGTTTTATATTTCTGGAACACCATCACGTTCGAACACACGTTGACAACTAGGATACCCCCACATAAAAATGCTAATTTTGTTCCCATGTCTGCGGTACCTGTTCCGTAAGAGGGCTGTGTCATAAGTTGCTTTTATGGAAGATAGCAAGAGTACATTAATCAAATGAACCAGAGCAGGGATGCAAGATTTTCGTGAACAATACAGTACCAACTAAAGCGAGAAAAAAGCTTCAGGACGGGGCGGAAACTTCAACCGGTTTATCTTTCGTACAGAATTTAATTCAAAAACTAAAGTACATATCCGGAGGTCTATCATGTCTAGATATGATACAAGTTCAAGCCTCCTTTTCCACAACATATGCAATCTCGCCGAAAAGCAGAAAATGTCCAGTATGTAGATAGAAACTTTGAACTCATCCACACAAGAGGATATGCCCACAGGATGAACGCGCACGAGTATGTCCAGTCTGGAAAGAAGAGCAGAACAAGTACAAAAAATTAAATCAGATAAAATCTGGGCCCGAAATGCCAACGTCTCAGAGGCCCATCTTAGGCTAAGAGACTCCATAGTCTCCACAAGGGTCGCCGCTCCCACTCACCTAGGATGGGCAAACCTAACCGTATGCCCTTTTAATGTCGAGGGCCACATACTGAATAGCAATTATTTCCCCAAGATTGAGTTTTCACATGTAGCAGTATGCGTCGCAAGTCCGATCCTTGCTCGAGTTTCTCAGGACATGTTACCATACTCTATGCTGCATCCCTACCAACATTTGGGGCCGTCGCGGCGCCTCTCACCAACTAAATTGTCGTTTTAGCTTCTGCGGTGAGCTCAATTGTTAAAAAGCCTGCCTTTGAACTTCAGGCTCGGGCCTTGCGCAGTGCCACATCAAGACTACCAAGTACGGCCCCAGGTGTGCCCAGGACACGTTTCTTTACCTACAGTCCCTACACTAATTAGACGCAGCCTGCTATTTTCTGGTACTTTCTCTGTAAATTTCGGATGTATGCGCATAAAAACTTTAAATACTACTCGAAAATTCAATACTACGCACGTCAACGGTTTCTAACCATAGAAGTGAAATCTGCCGAGCAGGTACCAACTGTGACTTACCGACCCAGGACTTTACCTTAGGAGGCCTGACAATACAGAAATCCCGGGTTGGACCAAGTCCAGTTCCTATTGTATTTGCGTTGTGTATACCGTTCAAGTACACATAGGAGGAGGGAAAACCGCCACATCTAGCCGTACTGGCCAGGGAAATTTCCAACATTCGATGACTGTTCCTTTACCACCTATCACAGGCTTTCAGCCATACCTTTCCACCTATCACAGGCTCCCAAGCTAGGAGTCCAGCCAATCTTCGATCTAACCAGGCTCCAGCCTCCGGAAGAATGTCAGCATTCGACTTTGTAGCCGTTACCACCTGCTTTTATTAGAAATTCTTGATACAAAGAGTTTCTTGCGCGTATAATCCGTCCACATCGGTACCTACCGATTCGATCACAACCGGTACCTCTCTAAGTTTGAAATTGGAAACTTTAGTAGCTTGTGCTGAAAAGTTTGATAATGAGCAGTTTTATTACTGAAAGCCTTTTTTTTCTAATTATGGAGTCAAACTAGCAAATTCATATAATTTTTGAGCACTCAATTGGTAGAACGGCTGTGAAAGACTGCGCTATCGCAGATCAGTTGACAGAAAAGCCCTAAAAAACCGGTCAACTTCAGCATAGACTGAGCTACTCGAACGTAAAATTCCTCTTATGTACGGAATAGTACAACACAATCTATAGATCATGTAATTTCACAAGTTTTACTTCTTTAAATTTAATGACACTGTTTAAGCGAAGCCCTGTGCTCTCCAAACGAATGAGATTCATCTTAATGTATCTAGTTAGATTCCGATCCGGCAAAATTTGTTTCATTATGCGGCTGGTCGCCTTAACCGGTAGTCTTCAGGCGGAAGCCACCGTAATACATCATACAAACTTTGCAGAAAATCCCTGATTGGAACTTCAAACTGGAAGAGAATTGGAAGAACAGAAGGATTACCATTAGAAGCGGAAAAAGGAGCTGAATGATCAGGGAAAAGTTTATCCCAGGTGATACAGAATGCCTTAGCCAGTATAGAATCGCAGCCTCAAACTTTCAAGGAAATGTTAAGTCGACACTTCGTCCGCGCTACCATCTATGTACAAGCATTAATAAGCTGTTGTGTTTAAAGAATTAGCCAGTACCGAAAGGTAAAAGAGTCAAATTGTATGCAACGCGAGAGGAAAATTGGCACGCACTGGCTCGTACTGCAGACATAGGCCAACTGGCCCCGAAAGAGTGCCCTATTGCAATAGAGCAAGGATCGTGACTTGCTATGTATAGCAATTGACGTATGGCTCCTACGCGACGACCCATGCCCCAACGCTACCCATTTTTCGTGGGTTCAGCATTCGAACCTAACTTTCCGTGTCACAAGACCAGCATTCAAGGCTGCCGCTAACGCAGGTATACGAGGTTATTAGCTCATCGTAGATAAAAGTCCACGTTAGTATTGTAAGTACATGCGAGCAGCACATCTTCGCAAGTTATAAGTGCCAATGCCTACTATGGGCCTCAGCATAAAGCAAAGGTTTTCGAAAATAGAAAAATCCAGAACAGCCCTCACCTGACGTCTCGAGCGTCCCTGACGAACACCTGCTTTCCTCCTCCTGGATGACAGATCTTGAAGATGTCCCCATACTTCTCGAAGCAACGCTCGTAGAAAAAATGCAGTCTTTTCGTATCCCAATCTGAAATTAAATTGGCAAATTATTGTTACTATCGCAACCCGTGAAAATTCCAAGGTTAAATGAGGTTTTCTCCCACTCTAGTTAGACTTAAGGTAGAGTTCCTGTAATTTAGCCTACCCCGTCTACTATAAAGTCCGCCTGACGAAGCCCCATCTACCTTAGGGTGCTTTCACACCAAGAGCGAAGCGGCGCGGCGCGAGCGGAGCGGCGCGGCGCGGTGTTAAATATCTTTTGGTATTCCTATGCAGAAACGCTTTGCCTTTCACACTGCAAGCGGCGCGGCGCGAGCGGAGCGGGGCGTTTCGCTCG
>LQNS02278186.1:7505470-7519374 GCA_001587735.2 Parhyale hawaiensis
AGATATAATCAGTTGTGCTGGAGCTCATCTGCAGATATCATCAGTTGTGCTGGAGCTCATCTGCAGATATAATCAGTTGTGCTGGAGCTCATCTGCAGATATCATCAGTTGTGCTGGAGCTCATCTGGAGATATAATCAGTTGTGCTGGAGCTCATCTGCAGATATCATCAGTTGTGCTGGAGCTCATCTGCAGATATAATCAGTTGTGCTGGAGCTCGTCTGCAGATATAATCAGTTGTGCTGGAGCTCATCTGCAGATATAATCAGTTGTGCTAGAGCTGATCTGCAGATATAATCAGTTGTACTAGAGCTCATCTGCAGATATCATCAGTTGTACTAGAGCTGATCTGCAGATAGCATCAGTTGTACTAGAGCTGATCTGCAGATTTCATCAGTTGTACTAGAGCTCATCTGCAGATATCATCAGTTGTACTAGATCTCATCTGCAGATATCATCAGTTGTACTAGAGCTGATCTGCAGATATCATCAGTTGTACTAGAATTGGACTTCAAAAATCATCGAACTCAACTGTGCCAGAGATGAATTTCATAAACCATCGAACTCAGTTGTACTTGAGGTAAACTGTAAAAATCATCGAACTCAGTTGTACATGAGGTAGATCTTAAAATCATCGAACTCAGTTGTACTTGAGGTAGACTGTAAAATCATCGAACTCAGTTGTACTTGAGGTAGACTGTAAAAATCCTCGAACCCTGCCGTGCTAGAGCTGAACTTCAAATACCATCAATTTTACTGGAACTGGACTTCAAAGTTAATCGAACTCAGCCGTACTAGCTGAACTTCAAGTACCATCAATTTTACTAGAACTGGACTTCAAAGATAATCGAACTCAGCCGCACTAGAGCTGAACTTCAAGTACCTTCAATTTTACTAGAACTGGACTTCAAAGATAATCGAACTCAGCCGCACTAGAGCTGAACTTCAGGTACCATCAATTTTACTAGAACTGGACTTCAAAAATCGAACTTTGAAATGGACCTCACCAAGCCGGGAGTGGGCGTCACGCCCCAGTAATGGAGGCAATGAAACTTATTAAGACGCGGAGGGCCGAGAGTCTCTACCCCCAAATGGGGGCATAAGTTAATTGGGGGGTCATCTCGATGGCTAATGGAGAGATACGACGGGAAGATAAGGGCTTGTAGCGATAAGGGCTAGGGCGGGTCTGGATGAGGTAAGTGATGTAGGATACGATACACTTAGAGTAGCTTTAGATGCGACAAGGAAATTTAAGTGGAGTCGGTTTGGGCGGGTACAGTTATGGAAAGATTTGGTTTTCAAATCCAAATATAAAATAAAAGTGAGCCATGAAAACAATTCCTCAGATCCAAATATAGAATAGAAGTGAGCCACGATAACAATTCCTCAGATCCAAATATAAAATAAAAGTGAGCCATGAAAACAATTCCTCAGATCCAAATATAAAATAAAAGTGAGCCGTGATAACAGTTCCTCAGATTCAAATATAAAATAAAAGTGAGCCGTGATAACAGTTCCTCAGATCCAAATATAAAATAAAAGTGAGCCATGATAACAGTTCCTCAGAATAGAGATCTTTACATTACCGTAGCCATCCATACCCAGAAGGTTAACGGACATCAAGTTGCAGAAGGTCCTCGAGTTCGACCACCTTTGTTTTACGAAACATTCTTTTATAAGTTGACAATGTTTCATTTCAGGGTACACGATAGATGTTCTCTTGAATCAAGAAAGCACATATCGAGTACTTGGAAATACCTAAGAATTTTCAACCAAAGTAAGAACAATGCGCAAAACTAGGGCGGTCTAAATCAAGGATTTCCTGTATATTTTTAGCTCTATTATTTACGTTAAGGTAATGTAAAGCCAGCTTAAGCTAGCAAATAAATGTAGAATGGTCCCAGAGCAGTGCGCAGCTACAGACAACCACTGATTGTCGGAGCTATAAAGCGCCAAAGCCGGAAGAATCGTATGTAGCGATCTGCGTCCCAACCCTCATGTTTTGTGGCTAGTGCCAGTACCCTGTTAAAAAGCATCAAAATATTTTGTTGACTAAGCTCGTTAAGCGCCATAAGAGCTCGCCTGCTTGGCCTGTACTGAAACTCCCGACTTCCAGTACATTGGTATCAGGATTCTTTAGCCTGCCGTTACTGCACGGTTGCAGTCAACCAAGTGTTATAAGGGCTTTTGCGTCAGGGAGGAAGGCTCATGCAACAATATAGTCTCCCCTTCTCCCCCCCCCCCCGATCATCCCCATTTCTGGTTAGGTCCAGTACCCCCGCAGTAGCTTCTGAACGCCGAAAAAAAACTGACTCAGCAAAGCTGTGTAAGACATGTATGATTCTATCTGCCTGACAGACAGGTCCCATCCTCCACACTAGCGAGCGAACGGTAGGCACGCTAACGTGGATATGTTTTCCATGATTGTTTCTTAATGTTTGTGATGTTGTCCTATATCATGCTGTACAATATACATATTTGTAACCGTCCCAGAAGTGAATCTACGCTTTCAGCCGGGCAAGTTCTCGATTTTTTAGGATTGTCTTAGCCTACCGTTTCGTACTTTATAGTTTAGGCTTCGTATTCCGGGAACAATTAAGGTTGTCAAGGTTATCTGCCACTGCTGGTGTACGGTTGGGGTAGAGTTTCGGCTCTGGGCCTTGGCTACGAAATGGTTCTTAGCGTTTCTATGCTTGGTACTCCTAGAAAATTGCAGTACGTTCTCGCACTCCCTACCAACTTAATAACTTAGCTGAATAATCAAATTTTTACGACATGCGTGAAACGAATTTTAATTTAATTTTCGAATAGCGTGGAAATAAACCAAGATTTTGCACCCAAACCGAGAAAGTTCTTGAAACGGAGACTTCCCAAAACAGAGAAAGTTTCTGAAACAGAGAAAACTCCTGGAATGTAGACAGTATACAGACCCATGGATGTCGGAATTTCTGGCGTTACCCGACGCAACATTGAGTGATGAGCAAAGTGAAGTAATTTAATGTTTTTTTATAGAGTATAACTACAGTAAAAGCTTACGATTCTTCCCGATGTTAGCTAGAGAAAGAGTTTTACGGACGGTGGGAAGCCGGTACACTACAGACTCTACGTTGGAATGCACTCCGCTAAAATTTTGAACACACGAGAGTCGGAACAAGGGAACGTTCACGCAACGGCGCTCTGTGACCGTGAATACAGGCTAACGAGTTTGACATCAAATTAAAATGTATACCGTGAAATACGTACTATGGAATTAAGTCCCTGCACCTGTCAGAATTTGTCTCCATTGTTCGTTTCCTTAAAATCTAGTATACTGGAAGTGTATTTATATCGGTATAAAACGGTCATAAATCTAATCCCCTCCATTCCAGCAAGCGCAGTGTATGTGCAACACTAGAGCACTCTGAAAGCGCATACCTCCGCCATGCAAGCCAATGTGCAGGAAAAAATAAATTGATCGTGAAACTAAGATTTCCTTTTCATCTTCACTAAACTTCTCTCGTTTGTGCCTCTTGTCAGTAACAACCATTTCTGTAATTTTCTTGCAGATCATCATCAAATTTTTGTTATTTGTGTTTTTTAACATATTTAGCTACAAATTCCTGCCAATTCTCTAAACAACCCTCGATAACATTTTGAGTTATTTTGCAGAAAAACATACAAACAAACATTGGTCAGTCACGCATATAGATGATGTGATCTTTACCAAAGTTTGATCATTGATGCCTTTAATGTTGTTAGCAATTAGAAGAAGTATCATAAGGATCTATTCCTAACTTTTGAGTTACGTTATTGGCAAAACCGAATCAAACGGACCAACAGATCATTACAATAGATTAGTTATTTGCTTTCCCTAATATACCTAACATTTCGCGCAAATTTCATAAAGATTCATCTACAACATTTTGAGTTATTCCACCAACAAAAAGAGAAAAACACACAAACAAACAAATAGCTGTAGTAATTGATCTTCACCAAATTTTGATCACCTGCTCCTCCTAGTATGCCTAACAATCCCTGGAAACTTGGTAAATATCCGTCCATAACTTTCTGAGTTATCCTGGTGACAGAGACACAGACAGACAAAACGACAAACGTGATAATGACGTAACATGCTCGGCGGAGATAATGAGAGTAGGTCCAGCAAATGCACTACGTCTGCAACATAAACTTGGCTCCAGCAGATGCAATACATGCGGAGCATCAATATATATATATATATATATATATATATATATATATCCTCTTATGCCTAAGTGTTGAAACATTCACAATGGTGGCTAAAAATATCCAAGTTACGAAAAACGATTCGAAGTAAAGTTCAAAAGAGTACATGCCTCGCCATTAGTGGACGCGACTCGAGGGACAGAAGGACAGATTGTCCCGTTCCAAACTCGTTTTATCCCAACCGCTGCCACCACCGCTGTATCCTCGAGGCTGCCATCTCCATACATCGCTATTACGCAGGTCCTCAACACCGCTCTTATATCTCTATGAAATGCCTTTTCCCTTGAGCACTCCACATTTAGTGCTACCCGTCTGCCCCACCCCTTGTCCCTTGCTTCTCCACTCCCCCTATTGCCTCTTCTCCCCACTCCCCCATGCCTCTCCTGGCCACTCCCTTGTTGCCTCTCCCACAGTCACCTTGTTGCCTCTTCCCCCCAGTCACCCTGTTGAATCTTCCCCCCAGTCACGCTGTTGCTTCTTCCCCCCAAGTCCCCTGTTGCCTCTTCTCCATAGTTCCCCTGTTGCCTCTCCTGCCCTCTCCCCCTGTTGCTTTCCCTTTTACCTTCTCTGTTCCCTACTTTCCCACTCTCCTGGTGCCTCTCATACCCACTCCCCTGTTCCTTTTCTTTCCTCTTCCTGTTACTTCTTCTCGTCAACTTCCCTGATCTATCTCTTCTCCTTCCCCCTGGCTCGATTCCTCCCCGTTCCCAGTAGCCTCGCCTCTACTCTTCCCATTCCCGTGTTCCCTCTGTTTTTCTGCTCACTATTCCATTTTTGTTCCATAATCGCCCCTCAGATGGTCCTAATAGTCCTCAATGGCCCAAATAATTGTCCTTATTTAGGGAGCGTTTGTCCCAGTTCCTGGAGTGTCCATCCCAGTTCCTGGAGTGTTCGCTCCACTTGATGGAGTGTTCGTAGCAGTTCCTGGAATGTTCGTTCCAAAATTCACAGTACTCGTCCAAAATCCCGGCTTGTTTCTTCCAATTTCCAAACTGTTCGTTCTGTTTCTCTAAACGTTCACCCCAATATGTGGAGCGTTCATCCTAATTTCCACAGCATAAATCCCAAGCGTTCGTCCCCACTCGCCACGAACGTTCCGGGGAGCGCTATCGTCGTTCACGACGAATTTGTGTGCGTGTTTGTTTGTGTACGCAGATCGTGTGCGTGTGAGCGGCGTTCAAGTTGGTGCGCCGCCTTGATCGCTGTATCGCTGATTAAGTTAGGTGACGTTAATTTATGTTAGAAAGTTAGGTAAGGAGGTTAGGTTAGGTAAGGGTAGGTTAGGTTGGGCTATGTTAGGTTAGCCTAGGTAGTGTTTATTTTAGTGGTGACGCGCGCAGCAAAGCTTACTTGAACGCGCAATCTTTGTGAACGACGATGGTGCTTCCGGTAATCATAACGAACCGCCCGATCGTCACGTTTCCCGGAACGTTCGTCAAAAGTTTCAAACGATCGACCTAAATCTAGATCCGTTCATTCCTGTACCCGGAGTTTTCGTCAGACTTACCGTAGCGTTCATCATAAATCCCTATCTGTTCGTTCCCATTCCCAGGGTGTTCGTCCCGATCCCCGGAGCGTTCGTCCCAATTCCCGGAGCGTTCGTTCCAATTCCTAGAGCGTTCGTCCCAATTCCTAGAGTGTTCGTCCAAATTCCTAGAGCGTTCGCCCCAATTCCCGGAGCGTTCGTCCCAATTCTCGACCTCCACAAATTCCAACTTAGCTCGGAGGTTCGCCCTCGCCCCACCTTCTTCGTCATCGATTTTCAGTAATTTGATGTAACGACATCTCATGTCGTCGCTCTGGGCTCAGCTTCCCTTCAATTTTTTTTCTAAACGCTCTTTTCCTTCAGCAAACTCTTCCTCTGCACTGGTGGACCTTGTTCTTCGGATCGTGGGATTTCTTAAGTAAACTTTTAAATATTGGTGGATGTTACTTGTTAATTATGAAGGCATTCTTCCTTATGGGATATCTTCATTAAATGTTGAAACCCTTGTGGGGTTTTCCTGTTATGGGATTTTTTCAGTAAACTCTTCCTCAGCACTGATGGACGTTGTTCTTAATGGAATTTTTTCAGCAAGGTTTTGAACATAAGTGGATGTTACTTGTTAATTATGCAAGCATTCTTCTTTATTATATGCCTTCATTAAAAGTTTAAAGCCTTGTGTTTTTTTTTTTTTTTTTTTTGCTATTGTGAAGACTTTTTATGGGAGTTTTTCAGTAAACTCTTCCTTGGCACTGGTGGACGTGCTTCTTCGTGGAATTTCTTCAGTAAACTTTTAAATAATGCTGGATGTCACTTGTTAATTATGAAGGCATTCTTCTTTATGGGATATTTTCATTAAATGTTTAACCCCTTGTGGGTTGCCCTT
The DNA here is from genome assembly GCA_001587735.2 of Parhyale hawaiensis. Classification (NCBI taxonomy): domain Eukaryota; kingdom Metazoa; phylum Arthropoda; class Malacostraca; order Amphipoda; family Hyalidae; genus Parhyale; species Parhyale hawaiensis. The sequence continues at coordinate 7,512,063 of LQNS02278186.1, forward strand.
CTTAATTGTGAAGGCGATTTTATGGGATTTCTTCAGCAAGTTCTCCCTCAGTACCGATGGATGGATGTATGGATGTTGTCTTATGAGATTTCTTCCGTAAGCTTTTAAATACTAGTGAATGCTACTTGTTATTTATGAAGGTATACTTCTTCATGGGATATCTCCATTAAATGTTTAACCGTTATGGGTCTTCCTTGTTAATTATGAGGACTTTTTTATTGGAATTTTTCCAGCAAACTCATCCTCAGCACTGCTAGACGTTGTTCATTATGGGATTTCTTCAGTAAAATTTTAACTTCGGTGGATGTCACTTGATAATAATTCAGACGCTGTTCTTTGTGTTTTTTGGGTAATTTAAATCCTGGCGAATTATCGTTGTTAATTATGAAAACGTTCTCGCTATGGAAAGTTCACTTCAGCAAACATTACTTCAGCACTGATAGACATTGTTAGCTATGAGATTACGTTAGTGAACTCTTAAATTTAATTCGGATATCAACAGTTAATCATGAAGGCGTTGTGCTTACGGGATGTATTCAGCAAATTCCACTGATAATCGATGTTCTTTTTGAGAATTCATTTGCGCACTTTTAAAACTTAGTGGATACCACATTATAATCATGAAGGCCGAACTATAGTTACAGCTATTTTCAGCAAAAAAATCTTTCTCGGTGGTACTTACGGATGGTCATGAGATCTCGTGAGCAAGCTCATCCCCAGCCAGCACTAATCTTAGTAACATTTGGGGCTGTAGCGGCGCCGCATAGGAGCGAAATTGCGGTTGTAGCCTCTGCGGCGACCCTAATTGTTAGCAGGAAATATATGTCGTTCTTTGGTGGAGTGTTTCTTCTCCTTTTCAAACCCTAGTGGATGTTCCCATTTAATTTTGACGACGTTGTTCTTTATGGATTTTCATCAGCAAACTCGCCTTCCATACTAGTGAGCAGGTAGACTAGTATGGAGGGGGGAGATTGTTTTTTTTTAAATAAGCTCTTCCTGAGCCGAAGCAGTTGCTATTGCTTATGGGATTTTTTCAGTAAACTCTTCCTCAATACTGGTAGCTGATGTTCTTTGTGGGATTTTTTCAGCAAGCTCTTCGTCGGCACTAGTAGCTGTCGTTCTTTGTGGGGTTTCTTCAGTAAATTCCTTCTATGGGAATGATTGTCATTAGTGGAAACGGAAACCATCAAATGCATAGGTATCTAAACAATATATATCATATCTTGACGAGTTTACTAGTGCGCTAGCCCGAATATTTCCTCCCACTATAGAACCTAATTGAGCTAATTCGGTTTTACCAGGTGAAGCAATAAGTAATGATAACCTTATTTAGCAAAATAACACTTATTTCACTCACGTGAAAGTGTAATGCACCGCCATGAGAGTAGCAGCAAGGAAGTTTTCCGTTTGGTTGCTTATGTGACACTTTCTTCTTTGCAATACAACTACCGCTGTTTGCTCTGCCGTGACGAAAATAGATATACTTTCTTACAAAAAATTGCATGCATACATTTCTTTGCTATAATATGTTGCATAAACACACATTAATGCTAGTTATAAGAGTACTCAATCCCTCGTTAAAACACTGATGCGGAGCCTTCTATCGTTCATGAATTTATTTATTGCGCCATGTCTGTTGACGTCTTTTGTGTTTTCCAGACCAAGTTTGCAACAGATGAACTTCGACGGCCGAAGTTTTGCTTGAACAAATTCTTGAATACACTTTTGTCGGTGGAAGGGCAAAAGGTTATTTACGAATACCAGTCTTTTGCAGCTACAATTGAATATGCACCACTCGCAGGTAAAATAACCGGAGTGCGCCTCAGCCAGTTTTGGTGAGGTTCAGAGCCGTCTATACTGGCTGTCCACCCAGTGGCTGGAACTGGCTGGCAAATACCGTTGTTGGCCAGCAAGAAGCATATAGTTGTACGTACGCAGTCAGATGTGGAATTAGCGAATACATGCAACAAGATATATCTCTTTGATTACAATCTATGCCGAAACTGGCGTCAGTGTTGCCAAGGGTCTCTTCTGCCGTATGTTCCAGCCAAATAGTCAGCGATTCTCCATTCTGCCTCGAATGGCAGTCACCGACGACGAGAGTTGCGTGTATTTAGCCTAGACCCGAAGCACACTTCTTGTTGTATGTTAAGAATACGTCGAATGGGTACAGTCTCGTAAACTCGTGTCGTTGCAAGCCTTAGACACTGTTCTCTCTTCGTTATGATTGTGGCTCAATCATGATTGTAAATTCGCTTAAACTTGAAAGCAAGGCGAGATTAAATGTGGGAATGAGTCTATCAAATACTGCCCATTTTTTTGGGGTAATTAAATTTAACACAGGTTACTTTAGTAACACAGAACTCGAATCACCCTTGAGTCCAATCTTTGCCCACAATCTAGCTAACTGATTTGCTATGAACATTCGTTCAAATGTTTATTTATTTCATCGTGTGTTTATTCTGCCACACTCAAATAAAAATCGCTTGGCGCATGATATACCAGGTTGGAGGAATTAGCGAAGCAGAAGAAGAAGACGCGCTTCCTGCTTTGCCAATTTTGAAATCTTAGCACTGACGACGTCCTAAGTTCCCACTTCAAAGATGTGGTTTCTCTGCGCTCATCATCGATGAAAAAAGAAACAAATTACTCAAGGCAGTATCGTAAATGAGAGCGAATATTTATACAATATATATATTAAAGTGCTGATCTTCTATCGCCATTTCATGTCTCCGCGACTGCTAATTGATTGATAAAGTTGGACCACTTTATCATAATCAATTGTTATTAGCCCGCGCCGACACCCACCGATAATATCAGGTAGGCCCCATGTGGCTTCAACGTGGTGTCGTGGGTTCAAGGTGGCAGTGCTCACTGACACGTTGGAACAACGTAGATAGCAACAGTGTAAGGGGTTTTGCCACGTTGGTTCAACGGTAACTTGTCACATTGGCCCCATATCTTCAATTGTTGATTGGGCAAAGGTGAAGACCACCCAGTATCTAGCTGAGCACAATGTGGCCACCAGAGGGCGTTTCTCACGTGGTTGCCACATGGTAGAGATTAGCAAATACCTCACTGGAACCCAATTGCAAATTCATAAGCATTTAACGCGTGCCTGTGGGAAATCAGTTAAAGGTTTCCGATAACATCGGATAAATGCCTATAAATTTTCAATTAAGTTAACAAAATGAAAAAAATAGAGGTTTGTCTTGGTGATTCGAACCAGCACCTAGATAATAATTTTCTTTTTTTTTTTTTTAACAGGACAGCAATCATTATAAGAATTATGGGAGTATGATCATTGCTGTTGAAAACAACATTCGAGGTCATTTGAATTTAGCAAAAGCAATTGGGCTAATGCCCAGCACAAGTCAGGAGGACTGTACACACAGGCTCTGGCCTCTGCCGCAATTACAGCAAGCAACTCAAGACATTCACAGCCAACTTTGTCCTGCCTTGATTCGCCTCAAGAACTTTACGGCCAATTGCTGAAGTTGGGAGTGGAGTACGTGCGGTCTACTGTGGCGCTTACGGAGCTTTTGCAGCCGTAATGGCTGCGACATGAGTGACGTTTGTTTGCGGCAGTATTCATACATCTACAAGGAGACTTACGTCGGTATTGATGAATTTAAATTTGTAAAATTTACGTTGATAATAGTTGATATAAGCAAACTTCTATCTTGATACTAGTTTAAGTAGATTTTCCCGTCGATACTGATTGGTATATGCAGAAATTTATGTCGATATTGATGAGCGGATATTTATGTCGATATTGATGAGCGGATATTTATGTCGATATTGATGAGCGGATATTTATGTCGATATTGATGAGCGGATATTTATGTCGATATTGACTGATTTAAGCGGACTTTTTACGTCGCTATTTAATTAAACGGAAACGTGAGTCGGAATAGATAGATTTAAGTGAAAATTTTCGTCAGCATTCAGAAATATACGCAGGAATAGACAATCATCCTATAAAGTATGTTGTTCGAGTGAATATTGATTAGTATGTAGAAAAATTGAAAAAAATTCATAGAAAGGTGCTGGCTCCTTATCAATGTTGACAAATTTGCCTTTAACTTAGTAAATCTGCACACAAAGTGACGAATTTGAGTCAATAGTGATAAGTAGACCAGATTATCCATGAAGTTTCGCCGAATTTCATGCTTTTGCTTCAATAATGATTAATTAATCGGTGTGAAAATTTATTAAAATGCTTAATTATCGATGTTTTTGGATGGTAAAACTAACTGAAAATTCATGAGTTGGAATTTCGTAAAGTTCCTGGTCATGTGACAACAACAAGAAACCTGAGATAAACATTATATGGCATATATAAAATGAAATTTGATCTATATCTATACATACGTGGTATAGGGATAAAAAATAGTAGAGAAACTATTTGTTTCAATAAAAATTACTTTGCTAGATGAAAATTGACATAGTTGGATGAAAAATTCCATATTTCAAGGAAACTTGAGATACTTGGGTGATATATAAATATTTTTAGTGAAAATTTGTGTTTTGCCTAAAGTATGAGAAACTTAACTGAATATAGGTCGGCTTGACTGAAAATTAACACATTTCAGCAAACAAATTGCGCATTAGGCCGGAAATTTGTTCATTTATATGAAAATTTATAGATTCCGGTGGAAATCAACATATTGAATCAAGAAGTGATATATGTAAGAAAATGCGTAAACTAGCGTAAACTTAGCATCCATATTGCTCTCAAAATTATTATATCATGGTGAGTATGGATCAGAATTGAGCATTCTAATAAGAATTGATGCACTTGAATGAACATTATATCGATGAATGAAATTTATGTATTTCGGTATATTTTTATTTAGCATTTATATTTTGCATTTAAGGTGCAAAGATAGGGTATTTCCATCACTATTTCTCACAATATTACTCACAACATATAAAAACTTTGCTTAAAAATCCGTTTTATAACCGTGATGCTAAAGCCTTGGGAACTTACAGTAAGGACAAAGCTAGAACCTTAGGTGCCGACAAGTCAGGACGACACCAGAGCCTTAGGCGCCGACTGGTAAGGACGACACTAGAGCCTTAGGTGCCGACCGGTAAGGACGACACCAGAGCCTTAGGTGCCGACAGGAAAGGACGACACCAGAGCCTTAGGTGCCGACAGGTAAGGACGACACCAGAGCCTTAAGTGCCGTCAGGTAAGGACGACACCAGAGCCTTAAATGCCGACAGGTAAGGACGACACCAGAGCCTTAGGTGCCAACAGGTTAGGGCGACACCAGAGCCTTAGGGTGCCGACAGGTAAGGACGACACCAGAGCCTTAGGTGGCGACAGGTAAGGACGACACCAGAGCCTTAGGGTGCCGACAGGTAAGGACGACACCAGAGCCTTAGGGTGCCGACAGGTAAGGACGACAGCGCAGCAGAGCCTTAGGTGCCAGCAGCAGGTGCCGGAGATGGGCCCGTAATGGGCCCTTTTATAGCTCCCTCACAATGGCTCGCTCGCGCGCCCGCCGCACAAACCTGCCCATCTTTGCTGCAATTTCTTTTTGCGAAATGTAAGGCAGCGAGGCAAACCCAGTTAACTGTCTTCGCTTTAGGTGTGAGTTAGCTGGTGTGGCGTTTGACGAGGGGAATGTTCGAACAGCTGAGGTAGGAGGCGTCCCCAGTCCTGGTGTAACTATGAACGCGAGTAAAATGGATCCAAATTAAAAAATAATTGAGACCAAAATGCACTGACATATGTTGAAAAGGTACGAGTGAATTTGATACATAGTAGATGAAACGAAGCTGTCAGATGAGTCTATGCAGAGTAATTTTAAAATTGATATACCAACGAGTATATAAATGTATATTCGGTTCTATACTAATTTCGTAGTTCTGCTGATGAGTTTGAAGTTTCGTTCCCCTGAAGACGGGCTGCCTTTAGTAGTTCGAAAGCTTGGGGTATATTAAACATAAAACCCAGAAGACTTTTGAAAACTCTCCTAACATGAATATACCTGGGTGTCAACGTATATTTCAAGAAATTCATATATATATACTGTATATTCTAAATGTATAGATACGGATATATGTACACGTATACACACTGTAAATTTATGTGTGTCTGTCTGTATACGCTATTTAGATATAACTACAAGTAGCTACCGCAGGCTAGTGCCCTGATCTCATGACAATGAATTTCTCAAAATCAAATAGATACCCTCCAAGCAAGCGAGGACTTGAGGCGTTTGAGGTGCTGCGTCTGCATTTGATATGTGCATAGCGTTTCGCAGGTAGTGACCTAGCCAGAGATTAGGGGCACATGTAGTTGCGCAAGAGCCGCCCGTCGATGGTGTAATGGCATTTGACGATCTGGGGTCGACTGCAGCGGTACACTTCTCTGGGGCCAGTCAGCCTAAATGTGAAGACGATCCATTGTGTTGGACTCCTAGTAAGAGGTGAGGTCAAGCCAGTTAGGAATTTATAGACATTTATCAGGTGCTTTCGAGTAGTGAGCGGTGTCGGATAACATCGGATAAATTAATGCATGTAAATTTCTGATTAGCAGTTGCTTTACATTTACTTTACATTTACTTTACATTTACTTTACATTTACTTTACATTTGCTTTACATTTACTTTACATTTACTGTACATTTACTTTACATTTACTTTACATTTACTTTACATTTACTTTACATTTACTTTACATTTGCTTTACATTTGCTTTACATTTACTTTACATTTACTTTACATTTACTTTACATTTACTTTACATTTACTTTACATATACTTTACANTTACATTTACTTTACATTTACTTTACATTTACTTTACATTTACTTTACATTTGCTTTACATTTGCTTTACATTTACTTTACATTTACTTTACATTTACTTTACATTTACTTTACATTTACTTTACATTTGCTTTACATTTGCTTTACATTTTCTTTACATTTACTTTACATTTACTTTACATTCTATCAGCTGCCTTCGAGTAGTGAGCGGTGTCGGATAAATCAATGCATACAAATTTCTGATTGGCAGTTGCCTTACCTTTACTTACAAGTACGTACATACCAGCTACCGGCCGTGCAGCGCAAGCAATGTCTTCACAATACTAGAAGTTGAATTTTTCTTCTACGACAAAATACAAATATCCAACGGCAGGGTCAGGGGCGCTTAGATAGCTGGCCGCTTTCGTAGCTATCGTTACTGTCAATTCTTCTTTTTGCTTTATTATGCTTGAGTTTATCTTCTGTCTATGGGATTCTTTCTTACTCGTTTGTATATTTCTGTAATTACCTGTACATTTCTGTATATTC
>LQNS02278186.1:7541429-7574207 GCA_001587735.2 Parhyale hawaiensis
AATTGAGAATTTAGTAAGCTTAGCTGAGGGTGTGGGTAATAAAATAAGTATTCCGGGGAGGAATTGAGAATTTAGTAAGCTTAGCTGAGGGTGTGGGTAATAAAATAAGTATTCCGGGGAGGAATTTCATACATAGTAGAATTGCGAGGGTACGATAACATGATGATTTTTTTTTTTTTTTGTTGGAGAATCAGAAGTTGGAAAAAGTTGGCAAAGCAACTGAAGGAAGATATGTTCGGAAGCAGCAAACTAAATGTACTTATATAGAATTAGGCCTGCATGAGATTCTGATATAGCAGTAATACCAGTGACTAGAAGAGTATTTTCTTTTTCTCTATGCCTGGCAGTCCTGAAGATCTTCTGATATGTTCTCGCACTCCCTACCGAATTAATAAGCTCTACCTACGATGATGAAAAGCGAGAACTACACTAATTTCATGCAATGAGCAAGAGATAGTTTTTTAATGAATTTCGAAATGAAACAAGATTTCGAACCCCTAAATGCCATCTTACACCTCCAGAGGGTGCTGGCACCTCTGGTTTGGAACGCCAGGAGAAGATGACCGGTGCACCTATTCCCAATCGAAAATGTATAGGCATTTATCCGAACCTTTTCACTATTTACTCGTATGCAGCCAATATTTGCCTATATATTTCCGATTTGATCACTTCCATCCCACCTCAATTTATCAGCCCATACCGCACCCATAAGGCTCGCAATACACATCATCTGTCGCATATCCCACGCTATGCACCTCACAAGTCCACGGGGACGCCCCGTCGCGGTTCACTGCCGAAGTAAACAGACTTGTTTGTTGACAGCGGCGCGGCCGACCGGCGGCTCTCTGATGAATCTGTCCCTCAGCAGGGCCGGCAACTCCTTTTATTTGTAGCCCTCTGCCGATTTGTTATTACACACTTCGGTGCATAGGACGGCTCTATCCTGTTTAATATTTTGGTTGTAGTCACCTGCAAAGTTAATACGGTATAATAAACACATCGGTGCATAAGACAGCTACGCTTTATTGATTTTTTTTAGTTATTTAGATAGTTAATATCCACTTCGGTGCAGAAGACAACTGTGATCGATTAATTAAAGTTCCTGATATGTAGTCGCACACTCATTTAATTTTAATGCACTGTTCAAGATTCATTTTCGACGCTCGGAACAAGAGTTTCAATTGTTCATGTTCGTTGCTCCTGTAAGCAACCAGTGCCCCCCAAAAACATTTCTGCAGAGAGTTGTTTTATGCAAAAAAAAAAATATTCTTTTTTGTTTGGAAGTAGTTAATGGTGTTCTCTCTGTTCAGTGGGCTAACAAGAAATAATCACTTTTTAAAAACGTGTTTGGACTGTTTCTTGAGCCGCTCATTGTTCAAAGATCCAAGTTTCTATCAACTGTCCATGTTCACTGCTGCAATTACTAGATTGTTCTATGTTCAAATTTTAGTTTTCTACCGTGTTTATGATGTCCTATTTCCTAAGTAAGTGTCCGCGTTATGCACTACTAAAGTGCCCGCCCTATAAAAAAATTACAGCGAAAAATTTGCGACGACCCGTCTTCGTTGATTATAATTTGCTTACTTCCTTATGTAGCATGCAGTGCTACTGCCAACTTGATTCGGGACTCACAGTTGAGCAAGCTAGGCTGGACAAGACTAAGCTCTCCTTCGGTAATACGCTGAAGTGTATTTTTTTTTTTTTGCTCACAGTCGGTATTGCTCCTAATAAACACTGAGGTCTGTATCCAGGATACTCGCTGTGGAACATAACTCGGAAATTTTTTCCTCAAATAAAAAGCTGTTCTGCGGCGAAATCTTGGTGTCTTTACCCGTCTGATGATCACTGAAGAAGTATCAGCGTAAACCAAGGGCAGCAGAAGTTTGAATAAAAGAAACCTCAAAAGCGAGTGAAAATCACGATGTAAGAGATTGCTTAGATACGCTGTATGTATCTGCTATCTGCATTCTGCAGTGAGTTGACTTAAACGTTGTCAAAGGAAGACCGGAATTCAGATATAGTATAAATTTGCCATCATTTTCTACCAATTAGTTTTCAATGGAACTTGAGAGGACGACCAGAGCCTCCAACCTGAGCTAATTTCCGCCTGTTTCGTTGCAACGTGACAGAAAATTTATAAATAAATAAACTGATAAAGCGGTAAACAGATGAACAAACAGATAAATACTTATCTGTCTTTATCAGAATGTAGATTACGGTGAATTATTCACTGTATACAAAAAAAAAATCCTCAACAAGACCCCACTGCTGCAATAAGCTGCTCAACGTTCTCAATAATGTTCACAATGTTCCAACGGAAGATTCAGCGTTGTTCTCTGACATTGGGGACTGTTCAGTGTTCACAAAATCTAGCACACTTTGCAAGGCCGGGTTCACACGACATTCATATCAACCCGTTCGCTTATCCACTTGTCCGGATGCGTTCCTGGGCCCAAGAAGTAGCAGAAAAATGCAATATTTTTTTTCATTTTAGTCAAACTTGAAAAAAAAAATTCCGTAACTTACTTTGTGACGCGAGCAGTAGGAACTGATTTTATGAATGAATCGGTTTTACGTCACGATCTCCCGCATCTCCCAAGTAAGGATACCGGGCTTGGACGGTGCCCACGAATCGGTTTTATGTCACAATTTCTCGCATCTCCCAAGTAAGGATACCGGGCTTGGACGGTGCCCAGGAATCGGTTTTACGTCACGATCTCCCGCATCTCCCAAGTAAGGATACCGGGCTTGGACGGTGCCCAGGAATCGGTTTTACGTCACGATCTCCCGCATCTCCCAAGTAAAGATACCGGGCTTGGACGGTGCCCAGGAATCGGTTTTACGTCACGATCTCCCGCATCTCCCAAGTAAGGATACCGGGCTTGGACGGTGCCCAGCTAATGCCAGGACTTTGCTGGAGCTTAGGCCCTTTATTCACCGGATGCCCTTCCTGCCGCGAACCAATGACGCTTGCGGGACTCGAACGCTCAACCTGCTGATGCAGCAGCGAGCGCTCTAACCACTAAGCCACGGCGGCCCAGATATAACTGATTCTATGGTTACAATTTTAATAACCTTTTTGTAGCCTACACATATGCCGAGGACACATATACATTTCTATTGCCAACTGGTTGCTTAGACGTGCAGGTCGCGTGCCGTTTTGATACCTACTTAAAATCGGTAGCATCGATACCGTGGCATAAATGACGTCCGAGTCTCGCATCCTTGCATCAAGTTGTCTGTGTGAATTCCTTTTGTGTCACCGGCATAAGTTGTGCTCACAACGACGCGACAAAACATTCGGGTGAGTGAACGCTTTGAATAAATGACGTGCATAAAAGTTCAGGCTCTTTCTTCACTCTTAGAGAAAACAAACAATAATCCTCAAATACAAGTGATTAAAATCTGACCACTTTGTGTTCATTTTCAAAAAGTTTCATGTCTCCAGCATGGGTCCGTGTTGTTCACCGCTACGATGAACTGCTCAGTGTTCAGGAATTGCAGTAAATTCCAAAGAATTTCTCGTCGCTAACTGACCAAATCAGCGCCCAAAAGGGCACATTTTTCCCTCGTGAAGTCGCCGTCGCGCCTCCAATATTCGGGGCAAAGAGACACCAAACTTAAATCTTTTCTGGGGTAAATCCTGAACAAAATCTCCCTAGTCTTTGGAAGGCAGTTGCCCGTGGAAATGCAAGCAAATCGGGACGGTATTTTTGTCAGAAAATGAAGTAACTTCAGGTAGTGAAGGTAAGGCCGCCTTGGCCTCTCGTTCTAACTATACGAAACCCACATGCTGCTAGCCACGGTAGCAGCAGACTTGCGTGCTGAACTGGTGACCTAAGGACGCCGGGTTCGAGTACCGAGTAAGGTGAGCGATTTTTGTAACGCTGAGTCAGTAAACTTGCTTTATTATATGCACAACTATCGTGGGAGCACTTACCTTGCCTAGAGATGGGAGGGTAGAGGCGCGAGTCATTAAACCTTTCGCCGATGGCGCCACAGTCCTTAACGACTTGTAGTCTACTGCTTCCGTACTTAATTCTCTGGGGCCAGTTAGCCTATATCTGCAGTATGAACCAGTGCGTGTGGGCTTCCCACGGGTGAAGTTCACTTCATCTCTACACTACCTGGTTCGTGCTGCAAATAAATGCCCACTGGAGACCTGGGGAGCTCAAGACTCGAACAGATTGCCTGAGCTATGGCACAATATTACGGAAGATCCCATTCACAGCTATAACCCCCATCCCCTTCTCACTCCTCCGACCTTCTGGCCAGTGCCTCTCAGTGATTACGAGTGAAAGAATTGCTGACGCCACATGTCCCTGCATCAAGATTTTTCCACCCTGGCTTGGAATCGAACGTCCGATATCCTCCTAATGTGCGAGTCAGCATCTTTGGCCAATGGGCTACTTGGGTCAGCCAACTACAAGGTTAAAACCTTCTAATTGTGATTATTGATTTTATTTATTTTTTCTACGTAGAATTGAGTTTTTCAACCGGCCATTGCTTATCTTGCAACAAGATTCAGAATGACGAAGCCAACGCTTCTGTCTGAATTTTCACACAAAGTCAAGGCTCTTAGGCTTAATTTCAGCACCCAATCGAACTTGCCCGAATTATCGCCTCCCCACATTTCTAGAACAATATAAAATCTCAGCCTACGTTTTCTGGAAAAGAATTCCTTACTCTTCACAGCCGTCCACAATCTTCAACTCAAAAGTCTAGCACCTCTGACGAAAATACAGCAATCCTGGCCACCCGCACACCTCCAGCCAATGCTACCCGTAACAAAGTAAAACTTTAGCAATCTTTTTCTAAAAAAAAATCAAGTAACACTGGCCAGTACAACCTCTCACAAAGCAAGACTCTGGGCAGGCATTTGTCTAAGAATATCAAGTAACCTAGGCCAGTATCTGCTCGTAAGGAGGGCAAGTAACTCTGCCCAGACTGTTTCTTCGGCGGCAATATATAGAAAGTTGGAGAATGACCCGCCCAAGACGAGATGTTTAAAAGACATAAAGCAAGTCGCTGCAAAGTCCGACGGCTTTTCTCCCCAACTTCTTTCATTTATCTTCGCTTTAGAGAGGAATCAATTGCCGGTGTGGAGGCCAAGTCAGGTAACGCAGTAGGGATTCCCTTTATCGCTACCTGGGTTGAGGTAACTTCGGCTCACCGCTCATTTCGCTCTTTTGCTCACCACTTGCTCGAAAATGAAGCCGGAGCCAGCGTCGGTATTGGTCGTAAATGCGCCGACACCGAACCGGTCGTCGACACTTTTGTTTGATGAATGAGCGGCGAGGATGTCGGGACACGAGAGCTGTCGGTCGGGCCCGACGGGACCGTCCCAAATGGGACGAGGAGGTAATGGGGAGCGCAAAGCGTTAGGGTTTTAAACATCAAAGCGTTTTGAAATTGAAATACAGATATGTTCCGCTGTATAGAAATAGTATGGAGATATTTACTTCCGCTATATAGAAATAGTATGGAGATATTTATTTCCGCTACATAGAAATAGTATGGAGATATTTATTTCCGCTATATAGAAATAGTATGGAGATCTTTATTTCCGCTATTTAGAAATAGTATGGAGATATTTATTTCCGCTGTATAGAAATAGTATGGAGATATTTATTTCCGCTGTATAGAAATAGTATCGAGATTTTTTAAGAACCAGGTAGCTGAAACGTATGGAGAATGGATGTAGTAAGATCATTCTGTGGTAGGTACACTCAGAAAAGTATGTATGTTCTTTACGATAAAAAACACCTGGTTTCTGATCCCTAACGAAGTAATATTTTAGCTACAAAGCAATAATAGTTAATCGTAATAGACACTGTTGTTCATCCCAACGCTCTTGTTCATATGTTGTTCATCAAAAAACGACGATGTGCATTGACGCAAATTCAAACGACAAGGTAGTTTACAGTTAACTAATTTTGCTTATTGGCAAACTACCATTTTTCTGCGTGTAGCTTGAATATAAAAAAAATTGCATTGAAGAAATATAGAAAATGAAAGGTTTATTTTTAGTTTACGCTCTTTTTCAAAAAAAGGAAGCTATCAAGATCTTTAAAATATTTCATGAAGCTAAAACATATGAAGAAAGGATCTATTACATTTGCTTGAAAACAAAAATTTCAAATTCTAGAAATACAAATAATGGAAGCCTAATTTCATATTCACAAATATTCGAATGAAAACGAGGTAGCAAGGTTTAAAAAACTCAAAATAAAAATACATGAAAAATCGTTGTTTGAAATTTTTTGTAGCAAAAGGTTTAAAAATAAAACCTTAACATCCGGGGTAGCACCTATGTCTGAGAGATAATTATTACAACACGCTTCTGGTGGCTGTATTATTATAACACGCCTCTGGTGGCTGCTAATTTAGAGAGCGTGTTGGTTTTTAAAGCTGCCATGGCTGTACACGGAGCAGTGTAACTGAACAATTCAAAAATTCATCAATAATAATAATTATGAAAAGCAAATGCAGTCATGTGGTGTGTATCTGCGTGAACTTGGCAATCGTCCAGCTTCCTCGAATTCGGATTAAGCTGTGCCTACAAGCTCGTTTTGATTATGCCGATGCCACACGCTAGTCAAACGAACGAGCATCGTCATCTTTTCGTCCGACGTGTTGACGTGCTCATTCAAATAGCACAGACTTGCAAAGAATTTTGAGCTATAAATCCCTCCAGATATAATGAGAAAGTTAACGAACTCCACTTGAGGAGTAAACTGAACTGACGGTAAACATTTTTACACCATTTCTTAGCCATCTCAAAGCTGTGCTTAGCAGAGTTCAACATGACGTTCGGAAGAAAAGATGACTATACTCGTTATTTTGACTAGCGTGTGTCATCGTCATAAAAACTTCAGACAAAAGGCTTGGCCTCGCCAGTTTGAATCGTGTTGCGGGTGTTAGAAACAACCCGATTACATTTGACCCAGCCGAGCGAGCACTCCATTTTACGGGACAATATTGCGTTTTGTGGCGTGTCGAATATTAACGCCCTAAACTCGATTCAGTGGGTCGAGGCCGACGCGCCTGCCTGAAGTGCCGGACAAGTTTTTAAGGGGAGTATTTATGCCTCTTATTTGGATGTATTTTTCTGCAATTTAAAGAGTAAAAGAAGAGGATTCATAATACTTACGGTGAAAGAAATGTGAAACCCATTTACGAGGATGTACCGTACGAGAAGTACCTTAAATCGTGTACATGCGTTGTTGTGTCCGTTTACTGGTCCGTACACGCACCACTCAGCGTCCCAATACGTTGCTGTGTCCGTTTACTGCTCCCTACACGCACTACTCAGCGTCCCATTACGTTGCTGTGTCCGTTTACTGCTCCCTACACGTACTACTCAGCGTCCCATTACGTTGCTGTGTCCGTTTACTGCTCCCTACACGCACTACTCAGCGTCCCATTACGTTGCTGTGTCCGTTTACTGCTCCCTACACGCACTACTCAGCGTCCCATTACGTTGCTGTGTCCGTTTACTGGTCCCTACACGCACTACTCAGCGTCCCAATGCGTTGCTGTGTCCGTTGAAATAGCAGCAAAATGAGCGCCTTTGCTGTGTTGGTAGTCGCTCTAAATGGGGGAAAATCAGGAACGTTACTACTAATGACACCTGTTGAGTGAATGGCTTCACCGCAAACACTTTGGCCAATCGCTTGGTCGACACATGGCTGTGTTTAGGTTGACACGACGAAATAGTCGTCGGAGCCTTTGAAACGCTGTACGACTCGCCTGACAACCCTTGTTAGGACCCCAGCTTTGCCTTGCGGATGCCTGGTTCCAGTTGATTAGCTTAAGACATGCTTGATCGGGCGCCGAATTAAGCCTTCAGTGACTGGTTTGTCCCGAAACTCCAGTCCGAAGCGTTGGCCTCGCCACTTTGAGTTGTGTTGTGCGCAAGAAAAGCAACGCGATTACGTTGAGCCTGCTGGAAACATCACACTGTTGAGTAAGATTGAGTTTCTGGAAGGCTCAGGAGCAACCGATTTGAAGGTCAACGCCTCACACTGAATTCAAAGGGTTGAAGCCAACGCACCTCTGCGAAGTTTGGGAAAAGTCAAGCGTCAAAGGCTCAATTTCGGAGCCCAATCGAGCGTGCCTATAATCGGTTACCTTTGAGACTTGCAAAACCTCAGTCGTACTCTTTGAAGTAGAGTTTTCAGTCGATTTAACGTAATCGCGTTGCTCCTAACACTTGCAACAGTATTCAAAAGGGCAAAGCCGAAGTTTTAATTCGGAATTTCAGGTTTGTCAAGTCTCGAAGACGTAAATTTGGCGCTCAATCGACCGTGCCTTTAATTTACATATCATAGAGATTGTTTTAAATTCAACCTCTTAAACTCGCACCTAATTGCTCTATATTATCTGAAAGTGAATAGACGATGCCAGTTGAGTAGCTTGTTGTATATTGCTATGGAAAAGTTTAGAACTTTAAGATTGTTAATCTTCACCAGATATTTCAGCTCTGCACTTGACGAAAAGCCGTTGCACTTGAAGAGTTTATTTTCGTGATCATACGAACTGATTATAAATTTGACCTCTTAGACTCTCACTTTCCCACTCCATCTTTCTCATTCTGAACATAGTTAAAAGCTCTTTAGCCTACCATGAATAATTTGCTAACAAAACCTCCCAAGCCCTCAGGCTAAAATGCTAACCTTGTCATTACAGATAAATGGCTGTAGGTTAGTTTTAATTTTGACCTCCTCAAGTATCACTCTTCAACGCCATTCTTCTCATTGAGGATGTTTGTATGTAGTTCAAGAGCCTTTTTTAGACTACTATTGGTAATTTCACAACTTAGCCTCTGAACCCTCCCTCCAAAACACCTGCTGTGCATCATAATGCTTAATTTAAAAATTAACCCCTCAAAGTATCAGTTTTCAACTCCATTGAAAATCATTGTATGTAGTTCAAGAAGAGACTTTTTAGAAGAACGTGGATAATTTTAGAAGTTATCCTCCTAAACCCTCACACCAAGACTCCTCCTCCGCCCTCAAGCACGAGTGGCCGGAGTTCGAGAGCACTAAGGTCAGACCTCGCTGAACACGGAAGAGCTTTTAAGGCCCGGGAGGGCAGGGGGAGGAGAGCAGAACACCGAACATGGGACAATTGACACCCGGCAGGACTCTAAAAGTTACTCGCACGACGTGTTACAAGCGAGAGGATCTTCCTCGAGGATGCCTGGGAGGTGGTCAGGATGGAGAGAGCCATGTAGGTGGGGGGAGATCGGACTACTACTGGTAATTTCCAGTCGTGAAGGACACCGGGGCGGCAGACTGGACTGGACGAGCCATGTAGGTGGGGGGAGATCGGACTACTACTGGTAATTTCCAGTCGTGAAGGACACCGGGGCGGCAGACTGGACTGGAAGAGCCATGTAGGTGGGGGGAGATCGGACTACTACTGGTAATTTCCAGTCGTGAAGGACACCGGGGCGGCAGACTGGACTGAAAGAGCCATGTAGGTGGGGGGAGATCGGACTACTACTGGTAATTTCCAGTCGTGAAGGACACTAGGGCGGCAGACTGGACTGGAAGAGCCATGTAGGTGGGGGGAGATTGGACTACTACTGGTAATTTCCAGTCGTGAAGGACCCTATAGGGTGGCAGACTGGACTGGAAGAGCCATGTAGGTGGGGGGAGATCGGGCTACTACTGGTAATTTCCAGTCGTGAAGGACACCGGGGCGGCAGACTGGACTGGAAGAGCCATGTAGAAGGGAGGAGATCGGGCTACTACTGGTAATTTCCAGTCGTGAAGGACACCGGGGCGACAGACTGGACTGGAAGAGCCATGTCGCTGGGGGCTGGGGGGAGATCGGACTACTACTGGTAATTTCCAGTCGTGAAGGACACTAGGGCGGCAGACTGGACTGGAAGAGCCATGTAGGTGGGGGGAGATCGGACTACTACTGGTAATTTCCAGTCGTGAAGGACCCTATAGGGTGGCAGACTGGACTGGAAGAGCCATGTAGGTGGGGGGAGATCGGACTACTACTGGTAATTTTCAGTCGTGAAGGACACTAGGGTGGCAGACTGGACTGGAAGAGCCATTTCGCTGTGGGGAGATCGAACTACTTCTGGTAATTTTCAGTCGTGAAGGACACTAGGGTGGCAGACTGGACTGGAAGAGCCATGTAGAAGGGAGGAGATCGGGCTACTACTGGTAATTTCCAGTCGTGAAGGACACCGAGGCAACAGGCTGGACTGGAAGAGCCATGTATGTACTTAGCTGTGGCGAGGTGGGACTACTTCTGATAATTTTTTAATAGATTTTCTGCAGGATACTGAAACGAAAACTAGACTGGAAGAGCCACGTAGCTGGGGAAATATGGGACTGCTACTAATCGATCATTAGAAATCAGCGGTCTAGACTGGGGGTGCCGCGTAGCACTAATAAGATGAGGTAACTACTGAGAGTTTCTGTTTATTTCTTTTATAGGGCTGAACTCTTATAAATAGAGGAATGCATTGATGCAAATAAGTAAGGTTACTGTTAGAGTTCTAAAAAAAGCTTGCAGCTAGTAATCGACGATTGCAAATGTTCAATTCCTATGCCCACAACTAGCCACTTCTCACACCAGTCCGAACGAAGGCAAGCGAAAACTGATCGCATGCGTCCCCAATAGCGGGCTTATAGAGACTGCTCTCTCAACACTCAAGGCCGCTTACCTGCTAAATGGACGAACTTTTGGGTATTTATCTACTAAAGGTCACAACTCGGTACTGGAAAAATTATTACATATTTAGGTACTATGAAGCATTTTCAGATATTTTTCATGAATGACGTTTCTTCCGCAAATGCTTAATTTTCGCGATATTTGACTTTGAAGTTTAAATGCTTCCATAAAATAACAATGGGACCTTCAAAGTTAAATATCTCGAAAACTGAGAAATTGCGGCAAAAACGTCATTCGTGGAAAATATCTCAGAATGCTTCATACTACCTAAATATACAATAATTTTTCCCAATATCGAGTTGTGAATTTTAGTAGAAAAATATCAACTTTTGTTGCGCTTGATATGCCCAGCAGCGTCTAGTGCCCGGATGCCGCTGCCTGGAGTACTGCCCATACCCAAGAATGACGATAGCCGGGGGGGTCGCAGACTGTCGAAACAAGGATCTTCTGTTGCAGCGCCAGAGCTCCTGACGATCTGTGATCGACTGCAGCCGTATACTTCTTTGAGGCCAGTTAACATAGACCTGCAGCATGATGCAGTGTTTGTGGGTTTCCCAGTAAGGTTGTGCATGCTAGATGATTTTACCGTTACTTCATAAAATGAAATCTTTGTTCTTTACACACCCGAAAACAACATACAGCATTAAGAAAACTGAATGTTCTTATCTGTTTCTTCGACGTTCATCTATCCGATTTCTGTCGCACTTGAAGTATCCATATGAACCGTACTATAACCACTCTAGTTGTAGCTTGGATACGGCTGAGGCAATGAGCAGTGATTGATGACAATTACGGCTAATTTGAAATATTTATCCTGTGTTCTTCGTAACCGAACAGGCTGACGGCTCAAGTCAGTGATAGTGAGTAGTAATTTGAGCCATCGTTTACGCACAGCACAAAGACAATTTCACAGAGGAAGAAACAAGAGACATGTAATACTTCGATAGAATAGTGAACCCCGGTCTTCTTACACGGGTTCAACGCACCTGGGAACAGTAAGCCGGGAAAGAAAAGAAAAAACAGCTAAGGCATCACATGAACAAGTACTAAATAGCAGAAAGCAAACTGGGCCGAAGGAATGGCGTTCCGAAGGCATGGCATGGCCAGTTGTCCGCTGAAGTGCAATTGGCTGTGTCCGCATTTTCTGATTGGCGGAAATGAAGAGTGATGCAGGTGCCTTGCAGCCGCTATAGCACAATGATGAAGGTCATAGATACAAAAAACTGTCAACGCAATATCTTCGCCATCATTTCGCGACGGCGGGAATACCCTGACAAGGAGGTTTGATAGGAGGGAGTACAACCACATTTCGCTGTGCTAGCCAAGGAAGTTCTTTGTTCCTCGGTGGCTGCTCCCATCCCACCAATCACAGGCTCTCAGCAATCCCTTCCCACCAATAAGAGGTTTCCAGCTGCTCCTGGAGCCAATAATCGCGCCAGTCAGACGTCAGCTATGCCGGCAAAATCAGCTTCAGATTTCCGCAGCCGTTGAAAACTTCCTTCTGATTAAAACTCCTTGGTTCACCACAAATGTGTTTCACTTATTAGGGCTAATGCGATAGGTACAGTATCGCTTTACTATACCTACGAGCGTTACTGCACTACACTGAGAGAAATTTTGGTGCACTTAGATACATAAAAATTGCGTGCATTCTTGTCCCAAAACCGAAATACGTAAGTGCATCATGAAAATAAAGTACATCATGGTGATGCATATAGGGTCTTATGATACACTTGGCACGAATTGGTGCACTTATTATGTATTTCAGTTTTTGGACAAAGCCGAAGATGCACCAAGATGCATCAAAAACAGGTAAAATTGAGACCTCTGAAGAGATGAAACTTTGAAAAACCATTGTGTAGGGAAGTACCCTCGTAACTTGTTCCACTTTGAGAATTAACAATGTTTCGCCTACTTTAGTGGCGCACACTGTACGTCTTTCTTTGCTTAGTATGCGCTCACCAGTTCATAGTTTCTGTAACAATAGAAAAAAAACCTAATAGACTTTGTGCAGTAAAATACTCTAAAATTTCTTATGTAAAGTTCCGTGCAAAAATTTTAAGTAATTAAACAATATTTCAAAAGATTCTAATGGCAAGTGAAATTTTATATTCGAACAGGTTCTCCAACCTTTTAAAACACTTATCGGCAACAATATCCTCTCAAAGAGGATTCGTTAAAGGATTTCCATTTATTAAGATCGTTTTACCAGGGCTGAGCCATCCCGCCACACAAGTTCTCTCTCGCGTAGGAAAACCACGAACCGAGGGCAAAAAATATAGGCTAACTTACGGAAATATTGTCCAATCCGGCCTGTGGGTGCCGCAACTTAAGGAACGCTGATACCTAGCACCGGCGCAGACTATACGTTAGCTCAGTTGTATTCGTAAAACTAAAACTAACATTGACCAATGAAATGTTCCTAGGTTTAGTAAATCGCGGACTAAAAGAATTGCGGCTACACATAGCGATCTGTGTGTTAGTAAGTAACCGCGTCTCGCTTCACACGTGTAACAAAACTACATAGCTTTTGTTCCCTTTGTTTTTCTGGAAATATTTTTTTTTTTTAACTGAAATATGTTCTCCCGTCTTTTGCCCGCCTCATTCGCAAAGTGCTGTGAGCCTAAGGTTGCGAACTGCGACCCGGCGCTACAGCGTAGAGCCAAAAATCGCTCAACCCATCGAAAATTTGGGTTGTGAAATCCCCTCAATAATAATAACTAGAGCACTCTGAGAGCGCATACCTCCACCAAGTGAGGCAACAGTAGCAAAAAATTCAAATTGGTTCTGAAACCATAATTTTCTTTGTATTAACTCCAAAATCTAATCATTTGTGCCTTTTTATATTAATAACAGCTTGTTCAATTTTCTTGAAGATCCGTTCATGACTTTTGGAGTTATAGTGTTAACAAACGTTATGACAAACATAGGTCAAACATACAAACGAATGAACCGATCTGCACCAAAATTTGATCATTTATGTCTTCTAACATTACTAACAACCCTTATAAATTTCATAAAGATCCATTAATTATTTTTTGAGTTATTGTGCTAAGAAGCAGAAAATTAAAAACAGTGACAAACGAACGAACGAACAAACGGATCATTACAAAAATTTGGTCATATACTCTTTGTTAGATACCTAACAACTCATGTTGATTTCATCAAAATCCATCAACAACTTTTTGAGCTATGGCATCAAGAAAAATGAGGCAGACAAACAAACAAACAAGCGGATGGACATATATTTACCAAAAGTTAATCATATGTTCCTCTTAACATACCTAACAATCCCGGTAAATTTCATCGAAATCGGTTCATAGCTTTTTGAGTTATCTTGGTGACAGACAGACACGACAGATAAACACGACGAAAACATAACCTCCTTGGCGGAGGTAACTACCAAAGAATACGATGAGCAGCATATTAGAAATTTGGTTACCCACGACGCGCGTTTCGCCGTACCTCGGCTCATCAGGTGGGAGGTCGAAGATGGTCGAATTTGAAGACGTTGAAATTCGACCATCTTCGACCTCCCACCTGATGAGCCGAGGTACGGCGAAACGCGCGTCGTGGGTAACCAAATTTCTAATATGCTTCTCATCGTATTCTTAAGTATTTAAAATAATGCCATCTCCTCAAGACAATAATAATAGTTACCCTTATTTTAGAGTTTTGACTATATTTTTTGATGACGTATGGATCCTTCCCTTCCATTTTCTGTAATCCTCGCTTGAATATTATAACTATTTTTCTCGTAGAAAACGGGCTCAAAATTCTACTTTTTTCAGTCAGTAAAGGCTCAATTCTTGAGCTATTATGATTTCTGACCACATGCGTTCAATTGAAAGTCACCTGATACATAGCATGTTTTTTTTATTGATGGCATAGCGCCTTTCCTCGCTTTCTATGGTACCTCATTGAATATTTTCTGTTGGTTCTTCTCGTGGAAAATGAGTTCTAAAATCAAACTGTCAGCCATGTGCAGTTCAGGTCTGGTGCTGTTACGATCCCTTACGACACGCGTTCAGTTGAAAATCGCCTTGATTGTGGCACAGTTTCGAATACTAACGACGCGGGGCTTCCTCTCATTTTCCACAGCACCTCGTTGAATATTTTCCTTTTGATTTTTCTCTTAGAAAACGGGATCAAAAGTCGCACCTTCGGTCAATAACGGCTCAATTCTGGCGCCGTTGCGATCTCTTGCGACGCTCGTTCAATTGACCATCGAATGGCAAAATGAAAGCTGTCGGCCCGAGGTCATTTTGTGACAGAAAAGGAGGTAATTGCTTATAAACTGCGCCCAATATTGTAGCGAATTATCAATTTTATAGAGGACAGCGCCAAAGAATTTGGCAATATCGGTAGAATTTTTAGTGAGGGGCGGTGGGGGGGGGGGGAGGAAGTGAATGATGTTGGATACAGATGGAAAACTAGTGGAAAATTAGGCAATATTGGTGGATCTTTTCGAGCATAGCTGGGAAATAAGTTGGCGATAAAATTAGAGGCAACAGCAGAAGAGTTGTTTAGGATATTGGTGGAAAATTAAGTAGAGAAATGTCTAGTAAATACTTAAATTTCAATGTCTTCAAATTCGACCATCTTCGACCTCCCACCTGATGAGCCGAGGTACGGCGAAACGCGCGTCGTGGGTAACGAAATTTCTGATGAGCTTCTTTAATTTTCTTCAGTATTTATAATAATGCCATCTCAAGACAATAATTCATTTTAGAAGTTGTGGCAAGTAAATTACATCATGCAGCTGGCGGAGGAACAGCAAATGTATAATCGGTATGCTGCATATTGGAGAGCTGTAACATCTCAAGAGGCCTACCATCGCTTTTCAACACCTGGATGCTCTCACCAAATTTAAATACAGATTGTAAACAATTTCGAATACCTATAGGTGCAAAATCGGCTGGTAAAAATGCAGACACTAACAGAAAAAAACTTTCATTGTACACGAAAAAACTTGACCAGAATATTTTTTTTATAGAATTGGTGGAAACTTTTGGGCGTCGATCGCTATGGACAAAGAAAAAACGGCAAGGGGAAAAGAAACTAGTGAAATATAATTAATAATATTGATAAGCAATACTTATGAATAAGTGAATGTGATATAAAAATTAAGTCAGAGTCCTCGTGGAAATTCACGACCTGTAGCACAGCGCAACCTCCCATAGCAGCAGACGAATAAACTGAGCTTCTAAGTCATAGCCCGCACGCACTCATACCATGCCGTCGTTTTCCGGTCGCTGCAACTGGCTGTAAAAAATTAAAAGTAATGTAAAACGAAACTACCAACCAACTTCCCCTTTCGCTTTTTGCAATTCTAATGTTTGTGTTCAAAATTCGCACTGCCAGGCACTTGATGTATGTAGACTTGACTACTTCTGTAAAATAGAGATTACGAGCCTTAATATTATAATTGCATATTACAAGAAGGACCTAAATCTGAAATAGCCTGCATTTCTATTTAATTATTTCGCCAAAAGCGAATATCGACTTGACATTAATTGAAAGAAGCTTACCTTGTCACCGACTCTTTAAGTAAATTTCAGAAACTTACCTTGTCACCGACTCTTTAAGTAAATTTCAGAAACTTACCTTGTCACCGACTCTTGAAGTAAATTTCAGAAACTTACCTTGTCACCGACTCTTGAAGTAAATTTCAGAAACCTAAAACAAACCAGATGTTATCTGTGACAAACTGATTTGGGAAAAACATGATACCGAATATATATATATACACTTTATTGGCAATCAATAATAGTTGAATTTTGAGGGCGTAAAAGGAAGAAAACGAGCAAGATAAAAGTTTGTAAGATGATAGTGCAAAAAATTTCTAAAATTGGTGAGCAAAATTTTGTCAATAGAAGAGGAAATATTTACTATTTGTAGGTTGTTGGAAGAAAACCGGCGATGTGGATGACATTCTGAACCAAGTAAAGTTAACGCAATGGGAGCGGAAAATTATCTGAAATTTCAGTAGATAAACTGACTGAAATTACCCAAAATTTTGACTTACTACAAACGTTGAATTTGCTATAGCGGATATTTCATTCCTTAATTCTACAGGTATTTTTCTGAATATTGAAATGCACTACAGGAAGTTTTATTGCATAACTAGAGCACTCTGAGAACGCATACCTCCGCCAAGCGAGGCAACGGTAGCAAAAAATTCAAGCTGGCTCTGAAACCATAATTTACTTTGTATAAACTCCAAAATCTAATCATTTGTGCCTTTTGTTAGTAATAACAGCTTGTGCAATTTTCTTGAAAATCCGTTCAAAACTTTTGAGTTACACTACTAACAAACGTTAAGACAAACATGAGTCAAACATAAAAACGAACAAACTGATCTGCACCAAAATTTAATCATTTATGTCTTTTAGCATTACTAATAACCCCTATGAATTTCATAAAGATCCATTTATTATTTTTTGAGTTATTGGGCTAACAAGCATAAAATTAAAAACAGTGACAAGCGAACGAACGAACTAACGGATCATTATCAAAATCTGGTCATTTACTCTTTGTTATGTATCGAACAACTCATGTTAATTTCATGAAAATCCATCCATAACTTTTTGAGTTATGGCATTGAGAAAAATGAGGCAAACAAACAAACGGATGGACATATCTTCACCAAAAGTTAATCATCTGTTCCTCCTAACATACGGAACAATCCCTGTAAATTTCGTCCTAATCGGCTCGGAACTTTTTGTGTTATCTTGATGACAGACAGATAGACAAACATTCAGACAAACACGACGAAAACATAACTTCCTTGGCGGAGGAAAATATACGTTAATCATTCCAAATATTGAACTAACTTTGTAGGGAGTTTCATTGTAGAAGTGTATTGATATCACTTCGAATATTTAATTTACTCGGTAGGGGGTTTCACAGCACAAGTCTACGGATAAAATGCCAAACATTTTGTTTACTTGGTAGGAAGTTCCACTGTACAACTTTACGGAAACCGCTCCGAATACTTAATTCTACGAAATGGGAGTTATTTAAATTCAAGAATTATTTTTGAAGGTAAAATAAACGTATGCTATGCTTCATACTGAGTTGAAACTAAAGAAGTAAATAAGCAGTAACACATAAATAAACGTCTTTGTTATTATATTGCAGCGCGTATCTTGTATACTCATAAAATATATAATATACAAGAAGAGCTGATACACATATGCATCGAGCTCGTAGTATAAGAAAATGTTCGAGGTAGTAATAATCAAAACATTTCCAGCTCATTGAAAAATATAATAAAACAGCGAAAAGTTTACTTCGTTATAGTGATAGTGACCATCATAATTACGTCGGATTGTAAGCATATTTTGTCACTGAGGAGACAGTAATTACTCGTTTGTTTCATTTACCGTAAGCACTGCCCGCCATACCAGGCACGTGTCTTATGTGCATCTATAACAGTATTGGAACAAGAAATTTGTTGTCGAAATCCTTCTGACCATATTTTCACCACTTCCACTTTTTATTACAAATTTAAAAACGGGTTTTGTCAATCACGTCCCATTTTCAAGTACTTACGTCCTGATTCTTGTACTTCATCAGCGCTATTCCTGTAGATTTTCAGATAACTCCTATAATGCTATTCTTAGAAAAATATTAGGTACGAATATCGGAAAAAAAATACCTGAAGTGCAAGTAAAACTCTAGCTGCATGTCTAAAATTAACGTCCAGTAGCATTTTATTAGCAGTTCTTAAATTGAGGCAACAAAAAATAAAGAAAATTTGTTGCCCTGTGTAATATACCAATCAAATTTAAGTGAATTAAGGATATATAGCGTACATAATGTCAGGGGTCTTTAAACAATACCTCAGCTGGATTTCTTATTTTCTTCGCTAATTTTGGAAAAAGCAAATTAATGAAATGACTCCATAAAATACACATGAATATCTGAGGTATGAAGCACAGTTTCCGGTCGAACGAGCAAGGCTTTCAAATTTTTGGGGCAATTTTTCCGAGGTATTTTCCAAAAATTTCCCTGACGCAGCAGCCCACATTCTCCTGGAGCGGCCGGCGGCTCCATAGCTCGCCAAATTGATTCTTTTCAGGAGAGATCCCACAAAGTGGGAGTTTAGGGAGCCATCTTTGACGGAACTCCCAAGAATATTTCCTTTGGGACTCTAAAAACTGACCGGATTTCACTAAGCGACAGTGGAAACAAACTAAAACTTCTCCATGTAGAAGGAAAACTGAACGATTATCTTCAACAACAGAAAAAACAGCTAATGTCGTCAGTCTAAAAATAATATATTTCTAAAGAAAGCAGGAGGAAGCGATGCTTTTCAAGTGGAAACTTATCCAGGTCTTTTCAGATATAATTCCTACCGGTACCATTTTTACCTTTATTTATTCTGCCCGAATGGATGCAAGAGGGTTGCAAAATGCTATGATGACTGAACTTATGCACTCATGACCTGGAAGTTGCATCTCTCTCTCTGTTGCAGATATTAACGTTGTGCCACTCTAGGAAAGTAATAAAATAATCCCTGTCATGGGCGTGCGTCAGAAGCACTGAATTACTGAATTACTCCGAACACAAAACTATTGCACCAATCAAGATTCACCGGCGCCTAGTGAACGTTTACGAAGCCATTGCAGTTGATTTCAGCACAGTTAGAACATGTATTCGTCGATTTTAAAGGCCGACTGAAATATGAGTGACAAAGTGCGCTCCGAACGCCCTTGTAGAGCTACCATACCAGAAAGCAAAGTGCATATCAATCAACTCATTGCACCGATTGGCGAATAATGGTAAATGAAATGCGTGAACGTCTTGGAACTAGGGCAACTGTCAACTCTGACTGTTGCTTTACAACACTGACCAAGCTGAAAGCCCGGTGTGCCCGTGTACGGCGAGAAAAAGGGGAAAAATTCTGTTTGCAACTCAACAACGCCAGGTTACACATAAGTTTGAAGACCATTGAATTTGTTACAGAGTTTGGGTGAAAAGTGCTGTCTCACCCACCGCATGGTCCCGACCTGGCACTGTCAGATTTCCACTTGTTCGGACTTCTGAAGGACGCATTACGTGGCAGCATTTCCCTTACAATACCGCCGTAATCATAGCCGAGAAAAAATGGGCCATCTCACAGTCGCTGACTTGTACGACCGAGGCATCAAGGCTCTCGTTCATCGCTGGCAAAAGTGCTTTGGGAATGGTGATGACCACACAGAAAAACAATTTCTGGAGCATAAAAGATAGCTCATTTTAATGGCACCATTCCGTCTTCGTAGCTCTTTAACTTCTTCAGTTCCAAACTAAATTGGTGCAATTCTTAACTCACCTAACCTAACGAAACAGGCCTAAGTTAACATAACCTCACCTAACCTGGCCTAAGTATGGCTATCCTAACGTAGTCTCACGTAGCCTAACTTCATTTAACCTAACATAAGATAATTGAAGCTACTGCCGAGAGCTACGGCGAGCATCTTCTTGCAATCTCGATAGCTCATTAAAGTGACATCGGAATGAGCTTTGTGGCTGGGGGCTGTTTGTGGAGGGGAGTTTGGGGGTAAGAGAAGTGTGGGGGTTGGGGAGTGTATTGCTAATGGGAGAGTGGCGGTTAGGGAAGTGTGGGAGTTAATGAAGTGTAGTTTAGGGAGTGTGATACTTAAGGGATTGTGGGGTGTTAGGGAGTACGTAGTAATGGAGTGTAGTTGTTAGGAAGTCGTGATAATTGGAGAGAGTGGTGATTATTAGGGTACAGTGGTTCTGGAAGTGTTGGGTCTGTGAGTGTGATGCTTAGGGAAGGGAGACTATTAGGCGTGTGTGATGATGAGGGTAGTGCGGATGGTGGTTAAGAAAGTGTGGAGGTTAGGGGAGTGTTGTGGTTAGAGGAGGGTGATTGTTAGAGGAGTGTGTTGGTTGGGGGAGTCAGTTAGTTAGGGAAATATCATATGTTGGTTAGGGGAAGAGGGTGGTTTTAGACATGTCTGCTGGTTAGGGAAGTGTGGTAGGTATGGGAGTGTCACGAGTCACCTAGTGATGCCAAAATGTGGCAGTGGCTAACGAGAAGCTTGCTGAATGAGATCAAGCTTTTTCATTTTATTTACATTGCGATCATTTTGTTTTGCTATATTATCAGTTAATTGAACTTATTTATTCAAATAAAGTGAAGTAGCGTGATAGCCTTCACGTTACTGTTATGCAATGTTGAATATATTTTTATGTAGTAATTCCTTAACTGCTTCAAATTAGATAAAAATAAACTAAAACTTATAATATGGTCTTAATGTATTCCATTGGTGTAGAAGTAATTTAGAGTGTAAATTTAGATCTGCGCTGGTTTTATTACTTCTGTACAAGTTTAAGTTTTATACACGTAACTTACTGGGGTTACGGTGCGTGCATCTACGTACGGTTCACTGAATCACCTCTTTGTCATATTTTCAATTTGTGCTTGGAGAATGGCATTTATCGTAGCGCGTTGAAACATGCTTGTGTTATTCCTATCTTCAAGTCAGGTAGTCGAATGTTATGGCTAATTATAGGCCCATGTCTCCGTTATCTATCTTCAATAAAATTTTAGAGAAAGCCCTTCATTCGATGCTATCGAACTTCCTTTCATCGCACAATGTCATTAGTGGTCAGCAGTTTAAAACAATTGGCTTTCAAACTAAATTTAATACTACCCTAGCAATTTTTCATCTTCTAACAGATCTTCTGAAATGCTTTCACGATAAAACATGTTGAATATCCTTATTTCTAGATCTTAGAAAGGCATTCGATACGGTCGATAAATCACTTTTACTACATAAAAAAAACATGATCATTATGGCGTTCGGAATGCAGCAAATGCACTGCTAAATAGTTACCTGTCTAACAGGAATCAATATGTACTCTGTAACGATGCTAAACCACATATATTACCTATTAATTTGGGTGTTCCCCAAGGAAGCATTTTAGCCCCGTTATTATTTCACATTTTTATTAATGATATTACTACCCTCGGTATGACTTGTGTATTGTATGCGGATGACGCAGTTTTCTGCACCAATAGTAGTAATTTTCAAGCTGTCATAACTGGTATGCAAACTTTTTTAAATGTGTTGTCTGAATGGTTAACTCAAAATAGATTAACTGGCCATGAGAATAAAACCAAATCAATGCTTTTCTCCCCCTGTCCTCACCAACAGTTGCCACCTATTTTCTTCAACAATCTACTAGACCAGGTGCTACAAATAAGATATCTTGGAGTGATCCTGGATGAAAGGCTGAGTTTTAAATCCCATATTTCAGAAGTGGAGCGCAAGCTTAGCAGGGTTCTCAGCATAATCTATGCAATATCCAATTATGTGGTTCGTGAATCATTAAAAATAGTTGACTACTCATTGGCTCATTCAGTGCTGGTCCAGAATATCGTCGTTTGGGGCGGAGCCCCTTGTTGTCACATTCACAAACTTTAAGTAATATTGAATAATATACTTAGGGAATACTACGTGTTAGACGTATAGAAAACAATGTGCCTGTAATGAATTGCAGTGAAATGTACTCGTCTTTACAAATGTTGCAATTTCAGAATGTTTACAACTATTCCTTACTAAACTTTTTTCGATTTGTGTGTTTTCATCATCCTGAAGTATTTATGAAGTATTTCAGCCCCCTTATTCCCCAACGAAATTACGAAATGAGATGTTCTGTTCTCAATCTCCTAACAGTGCGTGTTGACGTTGAGAAACGCGCTACAGTATTTCAAATTGCAACGCTTCTCAATAAACTTCTTGAGTATTTATTAGATCCCATTTTTGATATTGTCTTAAAAAAGCGTGTGAAAGAATACATCATGTAATTGTATTAGCTTTTGCTTAGTGTTGCCCAAAAAGTTTAAGTTTCAGTGGCTACGCAGATGCATTATTCTACAGTGTACAGTACTACTTTGCCACATACTTGTAATGTATCAAATGTATCTGTGTGTCAAAAACCTATCAAAACCTATCACCAGTCACTCAGTGCCACTGTGTGGGTGAGGTCTGATTGAGCAGCTGTGCTGCCTGTGCAATATTCTCGAAATGTTATAGTGCACGAGTACTGTGTACATATATATATATTTTTTTCAGTCGGTAATATGACTGATAGTTAACGTCAGTCGGTATTTTTCAGTGCCCCCCCCCCTGTTATATACTTCGCGACATCCCTGCCTAAGACCAGCAAGCAGTAGCAGGCTAGCAACTTAAATTTGAACTTGACTCATTAACCTATTGATTCCTTCCCAGGTGGTATCAAGGATACGTAGAAGAGACCCTAAATTTTTCCTATCTAATGCTGATGAATCCTTCACGGTCGCACTAACTAACTAAGGGAGGGACAAGCAGAACTTTAATATGTATAGATAGCATGTAGGCTGTCAGCATTAAGGCTACTTCTAATACAAATAGCTCGTGGTTGTAAATTTATAATATCTTAAAGAAGATGACTACTAATACCAATACCCAATACGTTATATTAGGTTATTAAGGACTGGTACAGACATTAGATTATATTTGACCAAACATAATCTAATGTCTGTGCCAGTCCTTTATAACGTAATATGATGAACCTCGACAGACGTCCAGCCTCGTTTTCGATACCAATGCGTTCTGTAACTAGCGCTATTACTGAAAATACTAATAAATAATATATATCTATATATATATATTCATTTATAATAGCATAAAGGGCTCAAAACCCTCATCATGTGAAGAGAGAAACATGAACAATGGAACTTATCAATCTAAGCTCGAGACCGTCAGCGCTGCCACCACCAGGTGGCGCTATAGCTCTGCCCCACACGGCCCTGGGATGCCCGCACGTCACTAATGGCGTTCCTTTGGTGTTGATTGCGACCGGGCCCGGCCTTTATTCCATTGTTTCGTGAGCTGGATATCCTACAGTCCCTTATATATACAAAAGGATTCGACTCGGGGTATTTTCGGCTATGTAGCTGTGGGGTGTCGGCTGCTGGTGCAATGCCGCTGTCATGGCGGTTACAGAGATGAATACAGTCAGCAGAACCAAGCCTATCCTAACCAGCTCTACCAGGAACCTGATGCACAAACGCCTTGTAAAGTTACGGTAACGTAAACTGTACAGTTCCTTGAAGAAGTACCGGTATTGCGGCTCAGATCGTGTTACTTCCTTATATTGATTTTCACAACGTTATGATCAAAGTAGTTTGATTCATTAATTAATGCATACCTAAGTAATACACAAGACCCAAATGGTTAATCGATAAGTGAAAATGTAAAACTTCACCATTTGCATGGTTGGATTCGTGCCTGCAGCTGTACAGTTACGATACTTGTAACTTTACAAGGCGTTTGAGCATCCGGTCCCAGGAAGCAAATAGCGTTACGGGAGAAATCACTAGCAATTGGCATCAAAAAGTGACGTCATCACCGACGAATCTATGTCTGAGCAGCCTAAAAGTATCATAAGTAATTTCACCAGAAGAGTCGTCTTAAATTGCGAATTTTATTTCTTTATCGCATAAATAAACTAAGAGAATATAGGCTATGCTTCTTGAGCTGTAAGCAATTATCTATAGAAAATTGCAGTGCATGCTGGTGGAAACTTTCACAGCACTAGCGCCGAAATTTGGTCCCGTTTGGGGACCTGATTTAACTTCTTCTTTTAATTGAAGCCTTACTTATATTTCATACTGAGGGCCCAGCCGTCAAAAAAGACGTCAAAAATTTTGTGACTCCGCTTTTTATTGTTCCGGTTCCAAGTATAGGTTTTGCTGTATTACAGGTCTCATCCCTGCAGACCTGATCTTCCATTAGTGAAACGCAAGCTGTACAACCATGAGTTTTGCGATAGCAAAATATCCCCCCTGCAAGATAAGGAGTGAATATCAGCTTGGAATTGATCAAGTTGCACTAAGAAAATATAGTTCAGTCAAAAGAATTCACTGGAAATGCCCAGGGCTCACCGTATTGTGGATACCAACTGATTGTTGAACCTCCAGCGTCGAAATTTGGCTGCGATGTAATTTTCGGTATAAAAAGGCGTCTGTTCAACGTCAAGATTCAACTACAGTACTACGATATCATTCAGTAATAAAAGCGGGTATCCAGAGGCTAAGGATCCAGAGGCTGGGGATCCAGAGCCCAGGATCCAGAGGCCGGAGATCCAGACCTATATTATTATGTCACCGGTACTCCAAGCGCTGTATGGTAACTCAACTTGGTTTTCAGTACATGAATTTTCTCCTATTAAACTCTTATTTTTTTTTTCTTAACTGCGTGACGGAGAGACGAACCAACATTGGAGCAAGCGACCAACAGCTGTGTTTTATTATATAGTGGATTCACTTGACAGTGCTCTTCACAGACGATATTTACTCCTTACCAACAAACAAAAGCACCATTATAGCCAATTCTGTGCGCTAGAGAAACAACAGTAACAGTTAGCCTATTGCTCGAACTCTTTGTACTTTACGGCAGTGGCGTAGCCAGGAAATTTTTGCCAACGATATTCATGGGGGGATTGACCAGAATTGTACCAAAGCAGTCCCAGCAGCGTCCAGCGGCATTCTTTTCTATCGAACTGAGCTAGTAATGCTTAAATCGAGATCTTGAAATAGCTTAATTGGAGTCCCTGTCGACGTAGAATGGCTGCGACCGTGTTTTTTTATCCCAATATATCAGCCAAGTATCGTAAGTTTAAAGAATCACTCAAGTGCACCACTCCCAAGGCTTATCTCACTTCTTGGTAATCCCACTGTCAAGAGGCGGAGTTTATTAATTCCTAACCTTATTGTTAAATGGTAAACCATATCTTTCTCTTCTCAGTGAAAAAATGATGAGATTAGGTAGCTGACCGTAGACGGACCAACACCTATTCCCTAAGGGCAGCCAAAACTGATCCTCTGGCGTCTATTTGACGTCAGATGATATTAACATCAGAGGTTAAAGAAAAGAAGAGAAAAATATTTAAGAAAATGCTATGCCACGCCCAGGAGGTGACCGTGCAAGCGCCATCAGCTGCAGCGAACTATCGGGGACTCAGAGACATTCGGTTAGCTGGGGTATGATACAAAATGGTTTAAGATGGCCTCCGAAGCTTTGGCCGTTAAGAGTTTGTCCCAACTGAAAAAGTTCGTAGCTGTAGAAGATGTTGCTCTCACTGTTATTAAGATGGTTTGCAAGCGCGTTGATTGTGTGCGCCGACCACTTCGGAAGGCAATCCACTCCAAATGTTCACTATGAAGCACGAGAAAAACTGCTAGCTCAAAGTAGTTCTTTGCGCTTTTAGCCGTTGTTTCGGAGGTGTTCCACGAGTTCTCTGTCTTGAAGTCCTGTTGTAGGTACCATTCAAGTACCTGAATGCCTATACTATTCGCCCAACCACCGAGCTGTTTCTGCTAGAAAAATATGATTCTGACTTCCTGTACGCGACACTCGTATGACATTTTTCGCCGTTGAAGAATCAGTTTTGTTGGCCTGCGTTGGATTCATAACATTTTATCGCTGCACTTATGCGGCGATAAGAATAATTGAAGAGCAAATTCTCAATGCGTGCGCACTGGCGCTTCGTATAAAGGACTGATTCTGCCATTAGATTCGAACTGTGTTCGAGGTGGCACGGCGCAGTGGTTTCGGTGTTCAGTTGGCAGCAGGTCCCTTACCCTCGCCTAGGATTTACGTTTGGTCGATTTTCGCACTTTTTAGGCCGCATTGTCGGAAAACCCGAACTACTTTCGGGTAAGTTGGATTAGAATCCTTCATAAATTCGGGTAGGTTAGGGAGGGCAGGTCTGGTTTTTCTAACCACCCCTTTTTTTCAATTTCGGGTACGTAATTTTTTGGTTAGTGGTAATTATTGGTTAGGTGAGGTACCGGGTTCGAATCCCTCTACAGGTTAACAATATTCGCATTTCCTCATCAACAGGCTGTGGGGTCAGTTGTTGATGGGTTCTGAAGGTCATTTTACATCAGCGGTGTTGAGCGACGGTGAACTGGCTACAGCTCCTCCCACGAGAGGATTGAGTGTCTGTGCACACAGACATGCTGCTTTACTGTCGCTCAAAGTCAACGCATCGCTCCATTCCCAGAGACAGCACAGCGGTCGTCAATATTCCAATCTCTTGAGTTTTGCCGTTATGGTAACTAGGCAAAAGTATAGAAGGGTGTGGAAAGAGTGTAATTAAAAACATTAGGCTTAGCACTACCGGGATCACATACTTTGTCCAGAAATTGTTTCCAAAAGCTTAGTAGTTAATGAAAACACCAAAAACTGGAGTTTAAAAACTTCGTCAGTAACTGTTTCTGATTTCTTTCAGTTTTTAATAGTGCCAGCTATTTCGTGTTTGAATTAATATTCCTTTTACCCATTTCAATATCAAAATCTGGAAAGTGAGATGCCACACGTTTAAAAGCATCTGCTCCGAAAATTCCATTTTTATACTTTGAGAACTACCT
Organism: Parhyale hawaiensis; assembly: GCA_001587735.2. NCBI lineage: Eukaryota > Metazoa > Arthropoda > Malacostraca > Amphipoda > Hyalidae > Parhyale > Parhyale hawaiensis. The sequence goes on from LQNS02278186.1 coordinate 7,568,569, forward strand.
TATTATTTTATACTTTACCATTAAAGGTGAAGTCAATATAGACCACAACCTCACCTGGGAAGCCCACATGCACTGGTTTGTGCTTCGGTAGTAGTAGAAGTAGAAGTTTTTACTAGCGCTTCAATGGCACACTGCCTATATCGTATCGTACTATTCCTGTGTTTAACCACAGACTCACAGACTCGTGCGCCGACTAGGGCGCGTTTTAAATTGTCAATGATTTTTATCTCGGCTTTTCTGCCGGTAGGTTTCAGAGTGGTCAGTGCGCTACTGACAGGGATAAGGCGCAAGTTGAGCATCTCCAACCCCCGGGCGCGGCTGAACGCTTTCGCTCAGCCGCGCCGCACAGGGGAAGGCAACGAAATACAAGAAGGTAGAAGTCTAGCGGGAATAGGTCAGTCACCTCGATCGGCAGCCCACTTCCCGAAACAGAAGGGGAAGTATTGAGAGCCTACCTAAGTTTGTGCTGCGGGTATAGGCGCACTGGCCCCAGATGGGTAAGTGTAGTTGCAGTCGACCTCGCGTCACCAAAAACTATGGCGCCAATTTGACGGAAGGCGCCACCCCTTCATCTCTGAGAAACGCAGTTCCGCTACGGCGCCGTGCATGCGCACACAACTGCCGAGTCAGCACACCAAAATCTGCAGAGAGCTCGCGTGCCTGGCTGGGCATCGAAACGGGGAGCGATACAAGGTGTCAGAGCGGAGAACGGAAGCACGCAGCTATCGTGGCGACAGATAACGCGTTGTCCATCACAAATAGCAGAGTGGCAGTAGTAGAGTTGAAGTAAATCCGTTACGTGCATCGTATTTCTACCTACAATATGTTTACTTCTAATTTCCTGTACTCTTTTTTATTGTGACATGGAAAGTGTTGCACCACATAAAAACTGCGAAAAAAAATTATGTATCGAAAATTGCGCTACATCTTTTGTTTCTACCGAGTTAAAACTGACTACCTACTAGTGATAATCTCCAGATAAAAAACTTTACTTTAAAAATGCTACTTATAATTTAAGAATGAATACCTCAGGGTGCTGGGCTCCTAATTTCTTGGGCATTGCTTCCATATGAGAACAAGCATATAATATCTATCTAAACGTTTGGAAATTATTTTTAGTTTTCGACAGGTATGAGTTAAAATTTCTTCCTTGCTTCAAAATGTCTATGCCATGACTACATATACTCTCTACTGTCACTTGCTGAATGCAACTGATCGCCCTTGACCGGCGGAGCACACTGCCAATATTTAGTATACTGAATGTTGCCGCTCCTTCACCGTGGGCGGAGCTTAGCTGACCGGCGGTGTGGAGCGACGGCGATGAGCGGCAAGAAACCGTCAGTGTAAAAGGACCTTTAGTGTTTCAGATTTTGTCTGGTGGTTGTAATGGTCTCAGTGTGAGGGAGCCCCAGCTCGACTCACAGGTTTCATGGTTGGTTCGGCGCGGTTCCTCTTGCTGCACCGACGAGCAAAACTACATCCTCTTTCGGCTCCATAAATGTGGCTGAATGCTGAAAATAGCACTTGCGTCCGTCTGATGGCGAAGTAAAATGGCGGTATCGAGAGCAGGATTAGATGGATTACACCCTGCCTCGCTATCGTCTGAGCCCCAGTCAAAGAAGACGAGGTGACCTCTCGGCATGCTCATCTATTATCACACTGTCCAGGGCTCCTCGTATGGGCGCAAGTGGCTTCCTGAACCCGTAGTTAAAATCAATTGGATTTACTCTCACACGGCCATATACCCGAGACTTGAGGGTAAACAATCAAGCCACATTCGAATCCTACACTTTACAAAGATGTTCTAAGCAGTGCAAGGAGACCGGATGAGGGGGACACCGACTATTTATTTTTATTTGTTCAACTCTGAAGCTTACAGTACATTATACACACAAGAGTAAGACAAACTGTCAATGCATACAAAAATATTTTACCTCTCGCTCTCTCTGGTGACAATTACATAATCATTTGTAACAGACTAGTGGTGGAGGTAACTGAGAGACGCCATACGGTGTGAACCTGCGGCCACTCACAGAGGAATATTTGGACTTGCAATTTCTTCGTGATGATACATAGACTTCCTTGACCTTCTTAGAAGCCAGTATCTTCTGAAAGCTTTGGTTACAAGTCATCCGTCACATTAGTGGCATGAAGCGGTCACCGCCGACAGCGGACGTCGAAACAAACGCACCCTAGCGTCAGAGTGCCAGCCTTTGGTGTCTCACTTGTTGGTTGGCGTGTCGTCCCGACCGCCACTCTGTCGGCGGTCTGTCCAAAGGAAAGTGGTGGTATCTACTGCGCAGCTAGAGAAAAACGAGGTGCTCGGCACGCGTTACTCGCCGTCTCCGCAACTGAGACAACGCTGCCTTTCCCTATAGCATAGCACTGCACTCTTGCAGCAGCGGTCTATAGCTACTGAGCGGTCTTCACCTTCTACAGGCACAAGATTTGGAAGACAGTCTCTCCGCCGTACCCAGTCTGTGAGGCAGGTGTGCAAACAGTCTCACATCTTTTCTCGGGCAATGCATTTCCGACGGCCCAACTCCTGTGCATCTCTGGAAGTACCCTCTCAGTGTCTCTGGCTATCTTACAACTCAACCTTCCTTTGACTATATGCCTACTCTTCCACGCCCCCCTCCGGCGACTCCTCCGTATGGAACTCGCAGTTCGGCACTACACTCCCACCACCAGGCAAGTACAAAGTCTGTTGGGCAAATGGTCCCTCATTTCATTAGGTTTCATTGTTTTCATAGAAAAAATAAATATTGAAATGACATTGAAGTGAGACAGCTATTCGCCTGAGTGCAGCTATCCTTTCCAATGACCATTATTACACAAAAGTCGGCTTGCCAATTATCTATCCTCACTATTGAACAATGCAGCATTTTTTCGCAGTCTGTTAATTATTTCGAAGCAAGAGCTAGTAGAATGCATTTGTGGCAAGCGCGTTTTGCAAGCTGTTTATCCCCTTTAACAAGTAACTTTAAAAATTACTGTTGAGCCCTGCGTAGGTTGCAGATGGTTACAAGTAATTCAGTACGGTAAGTAGAATTCTTACAAGGAAGCATAGTCCAGCTTTATACATGGTTCATCCGGCTGTTCACATGAGCCGCAGCGAATCCGTCAGCAAACTCTACCAAGTTCATAAATTCTGCCATCTTTCTCTCAATGGACAGGTCACCGTTGTCGCTCAGTCAGTCATGTCCCATCGAGTTTCTCAGTTAACTTTCGATGAGTTTCACTGCAGATAAACTCTGCTCACACGGCGCAGATGTAACCGATATGATTGCTGCAGCTTTGGTGAGTTATAGTAGAGCTCAAAGAAGGCATCCTTCTATGATTTTAGAAATACAAGGAGTTCTTCTACAGGCGTTGGGTCCGCCTCTCCTCTCCTAAACTTTCTACCAGCATCTTCAATTGGTGCGCGTCATGCTTCATGTCCTCCTGGCTGCCTTCATGAATCTTCTACGGAGCCGTCAGGGGGTTAAGGGCCAGAAAGTTCTTTGCTCGATGGTGACAGAGCTTCAACACCTCCATTAGATCCTGGTTTTGTTCAATAAATATCTGTCTCAGTTCAAGGAGCATCCTGTCGATGACAAGAAGCATCCTGTCGATGACAAGGAGCATCCTGTCGATGACAAGAAGCATCCTGTCGATGACAAGGAGCATCCTGTCGATGACAAGGAGCATCCTGTCGATGACAAAGAGCATCCTGTCGATAACAAGGAGCATCCTGTCGATGACAAGGAGCATCCTGTCGATAACAAGGAGCATCCTGTCGATGACAAGGACTATGAAGTCTACCCTGAACTCCACTTCTGGCGTGGTCACGCTCTATTACTGTCCAGTTGCCTCCAGCAGATGGTATTCCTCCATGTGGCGTTAAGGCTGGGGTGCTCTCCTTGCTCTGGGTGCTGGTGACAAGTCTTCCTCACAGTTTTCAACAACTTCCCTGATTTCCTCCCAGATCTGGTCAATGGCCTCTTCTTTGCTGCGCTTGCAATTTATATTAGCTCCTGCACGACAACTGAAGCCAGGTTGCTTGCTCGGAGAGATCAACAATCCTCTCAGTTAGAATTTTGCTATTGTTGAAAGACATGAATGATTACATTTTGACGATCGGTCGGTCTGTTTGGCTTATGTTTGTCAGAATGTTAGCAGCATAACTTGAAAAATTATGAACGGATCTTCACGAAAACTACAGAAGTTGTTGTTGTTATTTTAGTCAAAAGACAGAAATGAAAGATTTTGGTGTTGATACGAAGGAAATAATAGTTTCAGAAGCAATTTGAAAGTTTCATTACCGTAGCCTTGCTTGCAGGGGGTATGCGTACTCAGAGTGCTCTAGTTAATAAACAAAACTACGCTCGCCAGGAAAAAAAAACGACTTCAGTCATCTCCGCATCCGAGTGCGGTGCTGTGTCCATTTGAATAGCGCCCATTAGCAAAAAATTTGGAGAGTAAACTCAGTAGTAGATGTAATCTATACGAAAGTTTAAACCTCCCTAAGTACTATCAGCTCTTCTAAGAGAGGAAAAGGAAGGGACACATAGTATGTTGACGAAAACGAGAAACCCGTGCACGAAGGTGTTACCATATAGGATCAACGCGCATGGGAACAGCAAGTCGTGAAAGAAGAGGAAGAACAGAAAAAGGTAACCTCAGTAAGAGTATAAAATCGAAAAACAGACGTTCCGAAGGCCTATCTAACAGCTAATAACTTACACAAGTAAATTCACTCCTAGTGGGAAGAGATTTCCGAAGCTTAACTGCAGAGCAAACTGTACTTCACGGCTAACATTTTGACATCTTTCAAGGTTATTATTATTATATTGGTATTGTCCCTCTATTTCTGAAACTTAGACAATCAATAGCGATCCAAGACGATTTACTCGGCTTACAGCCGGAACCACAACGTTGTGCTCAGGTGGCAAGAGATGAAGGATGAAAAGAGAAGAAGACCGAAAAAAGAAGCTCCCGTTCTGACTGTCCCTTCTGTGGCCCTCCTCACAAGCGAGGTAAGAACCCCGCAAAAAAAGTCGGTCACCTCGATCGGCGGCCCACCTCGCGGGACCGAAAGGAAACATAGAGAACCTACCCAACTCTACAAAACTAACCTTTTCAGCGTGAACTGTGGCCATCTTTCAAGGTAAACCCAAAGCTGTGGTTACGAGGGCTCAATAAAACAATAGGACGATAGGCTGAAGAAACTCGTTCTTTTGACTAGCGATGATTTTTCAGGATGAAACCCCACGTCGACGAATTTGTGCCGTTTCAGAGAAAGTGAAGCGTGAAATCTGGGCGCACCTGAAGGTATATACCTGACAATATTTAACGAGTTTGAAATTCGTAAGATAACAAAAGAATGCAAAAACTGTGGCAGCAAAGCACGAACAAAGGTATAAAAGCGTGTTGTTTAAAACGTCAACTTCTCCAACCAAACACATGCTAGTCGAAAGAACGAGTATCGTCATCTTTTCGCCCGTATGTGTTGATGTGCCCATTTAAATAGCACACACGTGAGGACGAGCTCAGAGCGGAAAAACTAAGTAGCAAACTTACTCAAAATCGGGGCATTGACTTTTGGAAGGAAATAAAAAATCTAAAACCGAATGTGCACACTCTTGCTCAATCGATAG
>LQNS02278186.1:7685349-7703982 GCA_001587735.2 Parhyale hawaiensis
CCTTCATCTCTTGCCACCTGAGCACAACGTTGTGGTTCCGGCTGTAAGCCGAGTATATCAATCTTAGATCGCTATTGATTGTCTAAGTTTCAGAAATAGCGGGACAATACCAATATAATAATAATAATAATCTCACAACATCATAAGTATGTGTGGAGAGGCAACAACAATATGTTTACTCACACTGAGTGTTCTCTAGGCGTGGCTATTGTGGTATGCTTTAGGCAATTATTTACATCCCGGCATGGACACACTTTGTCGGTAATTTGACTTTAGTGTTATTAAGACTTGCTGTATTGATCTCTAATTAGAAGCACATTGGACTGTGGTGCCATAGTGTACCAGAACGCATCTAAAACTGCACTGAAAATTATAGACCCCATCCATCATGGAGCACTGAGGTCTCCACTGGGGCATTCCGTAACTCGCCTGCGGCGTGTGACCGTGGGTCTGTCTGCACTGGGCTGAGCTTACAGTACCTTCCTTCTTGCACGCTTGGAGCAAACCCCGCGCAATCCCACTCATGTTGCTGTCTGTGACCTGCCCGACCGGCACGAGGGTTTCTTATACTATCTGCCCTCATCCACTAATTATAAAGAGCTCCTGCAACATATGGACTTCATACCAATGACTGCTGCCTGCTGTAGTAGTGAACACCCTAACGTGGCGTGTTCCCATAGAAACCTTTTGCCGCAGATGTTTGTTATATACCGTAACCAATAAAACACTAGTGGCAGCGACGTATGCAAAGTGAATGTTCCTCAATCATGTGCCACTAAAGCGCTAGTAAAACCTCTACTACTACTACTTCTACTTCCTCAATCATGTACGGTACTGAAAATGCACGCAGACTGCGGGAAGATTTTCGCTGACGGCTGAGGATGGGAGAGTCAGTGGGCTGTGCTGCTATGCCTGGCGATGTGGTGATCAGCATAAAGCTGCGGCGTGGAACATCGGCATATCTAGCGGAACTCTACGGTTTCCTTGAAACTTTGAACATTGTCGAGATAATATTCTTATATTCACCGATTCGCAGAGCACGTTGGAGGCGTTGCAGAACTATAACAGTAATCACCCTGTGGTGTGCGACATCCTTAGAACGCTGACGGCCCTGACTAAGGGGCCGAAGCAGCTGCGGATTTTCTGCGTTCCCGGTCATGTGGGAGTTGCTGGAAATGAGAAGGCTGGCCGAGAAACTAGAGAAGTGTCTGGTGCCGCAGGAGAGGGAGGAAACCGAGCTATACCCAGCCGAAATTATTACTACTAAATAAGGAGATCCATGAGAGCGGTGTGGCAGCAACGCTGGAATGACATTGACAATAATAAGTTGAAAGCAATAAAACCGAGAGTACAAGAATGGGCGACATTCAGGTGCAGCGATTGCCGCTTGGAAGTGGTACTGTGCCGTTTGCGTATAGGTCACACCAGGCTGACTTTTCAATATTTGATGGAGCGCCGCCCTCAACCCTATTGTGACGACTGTCTGGTGCCGCTGACAGTAGGTACATACCCCATCTCTTAGCTGAGTGCCCCAGCTGTACGGAATTCCAAAGGAGTTGCTTCCCGTACCCTCAGGGAGAGGACACAGATGCGATAATAGTGGAAAGAAAGCCTCTGTAAATTCCCCGACAGGAATTTTAATGGGTGAACGATAAGTTATTCCCGGAGCTGTGGGAAGTGTACACGGAGCTGTTAACTATTGAGATGGATGGGGGAGCGGCGCGGATGCTGCGCTGTCATAGCTTAGTGACAGATATATGAAATAGATGGGGGGGGGGCATGGCCCCGATGGACCTTAGATGTATGATTGTGATGGAGTATTTATTTTCAGCACTGCGCTGAGCCAGTGACAGAGTGTAAAAAGATGAGAATATCGTGTTTTCGGCGCGAGGCGGGCGTGATGCCTGCGGTGCTAGTAACCCAACCCACTATAATAATAAATAAAAATAATAGTATTAGTGGAAACAGAAGTATCTACACTATTATAATAGTCCAAGAACAGTTTGCATCTCTCTATAGGGTAACATGTCTAGTACCCGTCCACCATGCTAGTAGCCGTCCACTTGGCTTTAAAAACTTCCTCTGTAAAAACTAACAGTACTAGAGAGCCGTACATAGTTTCAAACTGTAGGGTAGCGCCCCCAGGGGGTTTGTGTAGGTTACCTTAGCCATTAGCTATGCCTTCGGGACGGCTGTCTTTCGTGCCCACTTTGCTTCCTTCCCATATTTTACTCCTACTGATCTTTCTTCACTCTGTTCGTACTCTTCTTTCCCATGCGCGTTGATCCTGTGTGGGAACACCCTCGTGCATGGGTTCCACGTATCTATCGTCACACTATGTGTCCCTTGCTTCTCCCTCTGTTAGATCGCCGTTGCTGTGGAGACGGAGACTTAAATTACTCAATATAATAATAATTCAAACTGTAGGGTATTACTTAGCCTACTAGCACTTCTAGTTTTCACAGAGAAAGTTTTTAAAGCCAAGTGGACGGCTACTAGCATCGTGGACGGGTACTAGACATGTTACCCTAGAGATAATTTGCTACCTGTAGTACTGACCCCCTCAAGGGGCATAGGATGTTCCATAGGGTTAGGTTAGTTAGGTTCACCCATCCTATGTTATGGGACGCGGCGACACCAGGGGGCTCGTGTAGGCTACTTAAGCCATTAGCTAGGCCTTCGGGACGTTTATATTTCGTGCCCACTTTGCTTCCTTCCATTTTCATACTCCTACTTGCTCATGCTTTGTGTGTGCTGTCCCCATGCGCGTTGATCCTGTGTGGGAACACTTTCGTGCATGGGTTCCCCATATTTCTATCGTCATACTATATGTCCCTTGCTTCTTCCTATGTTAGATCGCCGTTGTTGTGAAGGCGCAGGCTTAAACTACTCAATATAATACCTGTAGTAATGAAAATGATTTGCTTCTAGCTGTGATGGTAACGATTTGCACTTTCACAAACTTGAACTATATATATTGAATAATATACTTAGGCGAATACTACGGGTTAGACGTAACGAAAACAATGTGCCTGTAATGAGTTGCAGTGAAATTTTCTCGTCTTACTAATGTTGCAATTTCAGGATGTTTACAACTATTCCTTAGTTAAGTTTTTTCGATGTGTTTTTTATGATCATCCTGAAGTATTTATGAAATATTTCAGTCCCCTTATAGGCTTATTCCCCAACAAAATTACGAAATGAGACGTTCTGTTCTCAATCTGCCAGCTGTGCGTGTTGACGTTGAGAAACGCGCTACAGTATTTCAAATTGCAACGCTTCTCAATAAACTTCCTGAGTATTTATTAGATCCCATTTCTGATTATGTTTTAAAAAAAGGTTTTGAAGAATACGTCATGCAATTGTATTAGCTTTTGCTTAGTGTTGCCCAAAAAGTTTGTTAAACTTTCATAAGCTACGCAGATTCATTACTCTACAGTGTATTACTACTTTACCAAATACTTGTAATGTATCAAATGTGTCTGTGTGTAATAAACCTATCAAGTATCTATGATGAGTAATTAGCAGGTTCGTAATAGCTACTGATTATAATTTGCAGGTACCTGGTGTGGCAAGGCTCACCTGCTCTCGGACGTGATCAGCAATATCGAACAGGACCCAGAACACTACCGCAAGGCCACCATATCCTTCACCGTCAGAGACAATCACCCACACCCACTCGCCAAGAACAACAGAGATAAAGCGCAAGAACAGGAAAAAGAAGAAGAAGAAAAACAAAAAGAACCAGAAGAAGGAGAAGAGCAATAACATACGTACGGAGGCTGTCGCATGCAAGAGAGGATTCTTGGCACTGCAAAAGGAAATGTTATTGAAGTTTACGGCGTTGATTTTTGATTGAGACTGTCTTTACAGTTTCAGTTTAGAAAAACGGAGTTGGAAACAACTTGTTTTTCAGTGGCTATGTATATTGCTCAGCTGATACAAAATTTCATGTTATTTATGGTTTCTTTTTACTTGTTTCTGTTTACGATAGGATGGTGGTCGGCAAGGGGTAACTTAGTTTTAGGACTAATCCTGTTTCTGGAAGCGATTCAGGTGCAATAAATGTTCGTTACCATTCCACATGAGGCTCTTATTTTACTTACCTGCTTATCTTCACGCCCTCTATTTCTGGATATTCTTGCCCTCAGGGGGCATATTGTGGCGGGCTCTTTCCGTGCCACAATATGTTTGGGCATCACGCACCCAAGGGTCCCGAGTGCCTCCTCCACAGGCTATGTAGCATCTTGCCGCAGTTCCTGCTGACGAGGTTAGTTTTGTAAAGTTAGGTAGGCTTTCTACTTTTCCCTTTCTGTTCCGTGGGGTGGGCTGTCGATCGAGATAGCCGACCTTGTACACGGGACACCCCTGGTCTCTCTCGAGTGGAAGGCCACAAAAGGAGCCGTCTACTCTAGTGTCTTCTTCTATTTATTCTTTGGGCCTTTTTCTCGCCAGTAGTAGCGCACTGAGCCAACCGAGCTTTTCTGGCAGCAATGACGAGATAAAATATTCCTACTGATGAAAAGCGTAATATTATTTTCAGATGAGCTCCGCTCTTGAATTTTGTCGCTGCGTCTAGGGTGGTCAAACACTGAATCTAAAAATAATCTTGATATACTTAAGTACGCCTCGACCCTAGACGAGAACATGTGCGTCCTCCGTTCGCATATGGTATAGTTGCAAAAGAGTTTACAATGTCTAGGCCTTTGGGACGGCTGTCTTTCGTGCCCACTTTGCTTCCTTCCCATCATTTACTCCTACTGATCGTTCTTCAATCTGTTCTTACTCTTCTTTCCCGACTTGCTGTTCCCATGCGCGTTGATCCTGTGTGGGAACACCCTCGTGCATGGGTTCCACGTGTCTATCGTCACACCATGTGTCCCTTGCTTCTTCCTCTGTTAGATCGCCGTTGCTGTGGAGACTGAGACTCTAACTACTCAATATAATGATGAGTGTACAATGAGGAAGTGTCATCACTAGGGCTGTGACCATATGCTCTTATAGACAGAGAAGTCGATGATTATTCCAAAACAACAAATTACAAGTATAGGCTTCTACAGTGAACTGCTTCTGCAGGTTGTGTTAACGCTATAGCTTTACGTTTGAGCTTTTTATCGCTGTTTTTTGGAGTTATCGACGACTTCTCTGTTTATAAAAGCATATTGTCACCACTCCAGTCATCACAAATTCCTATCAGTCGCTTTTGTACGTCGTGAGTGCTATAGTCGACAGGGCCGGCTTCATAAGGGGTATTGGAGACAGTTGCCCGGCCTTCCCCTGCGAAGGGAGCCCCTTCCTCTCGATGAATAGAAATGATCAAACTGTATACAGTAAGTGCAACATAGGGAGCAATAGCTATAAGTTGATACTACCCCAGCAGCCTACCTTGTCCTGTGCCCCCATTGGCGCCAATCTAGCCCTGCTGATGTGTTTATATTTCAGTGCTCAGCCCCGTCGAAAATGACTGCAATCATTTTTTAATAAAGCTTCTTATTGTTCTTACTTGCGGTGCAGTTCTCGCTGCAAAATATGCTTCTTGTTTTTAGGCTTGATCTTCCATTTAAGTTGAGGAAAAGTTGTGCAAACTTGAGTTTGCGAGAACAAAATCTCCCTTCTGCAATTAAATGACCAACTATATCAGTTCTGCGATGCCTGAAAGTCAACTGGTAGCTACTAGAAAATACAGCGCACTTAACTGCAAAGTATTTTCCGGAAATGCTCAGTGCATCCTGGATACCAACGGTAGAACCGAGAAGATCGAATTTGGCGTTAATAAAAATTAAAAATACTGTTACCGTAGAATATCAGCTACTATGAAACAATTCAGCTAAATAAGCACAATGGCTTATGCACGATAGGTTCGGCAAATTTCCGTCCAAGGTTAAGTGTATTTATCTGAGATCTCTTTGTTTTTTAACTAGTGGACCTGTCTGTGAAAAAATTCCCGCAATAATCGCTATGCTTGCTCAATATAGGCCGGTACGGACTCTTCTCTGGCTTGCTTCTTCATTGATCCTTTGTCGTGCTCTCTTCCTTAGGTCCTCTCCTCTCTGACTTGCGATTTCCAAGTTTTTTTTTCGCTCAACCTTTTCAGCAGCTCTTATTCTCTTGTGTAACTTTTCAGCTTCAAGTCTTTCTTGACACCGTGTCGCATAGACGCTTGGTCTCTCTCTCCAATGGTAGCATGTCTTTGTTCTTGGGACTGTCATAGTCTCGTTCTCCTTTCACATTCCCAATCCTCCAGTCTCTTTTTTTAAACGTGCATCGTCCATATTTGTTGTTGTTCATTGCCATCGTAAGGGTCCACCAATGCCAGCCCTCAGGGGCATATTGCGAGCGGGCCCTTTCCCTGCCACAATATGTTTGGGCATCACGCACCCAAGGGTCCCGAGTGCCTTCTCCGCAGAGGATGTAGCATCTGGCCGCGGTTCCTGCTGAGAAGGTTAGTTTTGTAAAGTTAGGTAGGCTCTCAATACTTCCCCTTCTTATTTCGAGAGGTGGGCTACCGATCGAGGTGGCTGACCTAGTCCCGCTAAACTTCTACCTTCTTGTGTTTTGTTTCCTTCCCCTATCCGGCGTAGCTGAGCGAAAGCGTTCAGCCGTACCCGGGGGTTGGAGATGCTCAATTTGCGCCTTTTTCCTGTCAGTAGCGCACTGACCACTCTGAGACCTACCGGCAGAAAAGCCGAGACAAAAATCATTGACAATTTAAAACGCACCCTAGTCGGCGCACGAGCCTGTGGTTAAACACAGGAATAGTTCGGCGCGATATAGGCAGTGTGCCACTGAAGCACTATTAAAAACTTCTACTACTACTACACCAATGCCACCTTGGGGAGGGGGCCTAGGAAGAGGAAGAGATGCGAGGAAACGCGCTGCCCCCAGAGGGTCCAACCAGAGACTAGTCACCGAAAGATCAGTAGGGTGACTAGGGCATGAGACGAGATGACCAGTCTGTTCACACAGTCCGCAGAGATGACAGGAGGGATCATCGATCCGTCCCACTCGGAATTTGCAGAAGTAAAATCTTGAGTAAAGCACTGCAGTAAACTTGAATTTAATTCCAGTTAGCTTATATGCAATGCGAGCACACGGTAGCTATGATACTGTCTTTCAAATGCAAATATCTTCTTCATCAAAAGACTGATGTTTTGGCCTATGAAGCGAAAACCGCTCCGTCGAAGAAAAACAAGAAATAATTGTCCACTGCCCGTGAAAAATCATTGCTTCGTTGATCATTTGTCGAATTTATGCGTCGTGACCTGAGAAAAAGTTATAAAATCAGACTCCAGAAGCTGCAAATGTATTTCGATATCAAGAAGTATGTAGTGAACTTTCTTCCATCATCGGTTCACTACAGTTAGCATCACAGCAGCTGAAACCTCATCGAACGCTAGTCACTGTTTAAAGATATATATGCTAGTATATATACTTAAATCTTCAACGAAAACATTATCACCTCTCTCACTTTGTTCGCGAGTGATAGTAATTTATTAAGGGATGGGTTGTCATTACATTTGAAGTCCTGTGACACGTGGCATTTATCATCGCTAACAATAAGTGCCACGTGTCACATAACTTCATACTACAATGCAAGTTATAGATGCAATATTTGATGTTATCTAACGGCGAGTACACACGTCCCGCATTGTAGCGCGTTCAATCACGTAAATGAACACGGACTGTGCGTGCACTTGTTTTGTCACTGTCCACACGTAGAAGTGTCCTTCATTCAAATGAATGATGCTGCGCGTTCAGTTATGATATAGTTTCTTTACGTTTTCGCTAACATATCGCGTTGTATTGAAGTCGCATTCGTATCCCATACTCTTATAGCCTGATGTTGAGAGGGACGGCCTATTTCAAATATTTATAGCCTGATAAACCGATAGAAGAGAAATCAGCGCTGAGCAAGCTGTTGTGCTTCCAAATCAAAGATGGCGTCCGTGTTCTGACAACATTTTCAGGTTTTCTTGTCTTAAACGGGAGTACAGTGATTCTGATCATTAAAGTGACGATATATATTTTTTGTCGAAAGGTCTATAATCTGTGAACGCTGCAGAGGATAAATTTACTATTTATGGGTTCCGTTCACTGAACTTGAATGACGCAGTGCGTTCAAAAAAGGACATGCTTCATCCTCCAGTCTCCCGCGTTTGCTGCAGCTATTTCTGTCAAATCAGCGCGCGGCATCCAGCGTCCATCAGTTTGACTGAAAGCGTTACGATTAAGGACGTGTGAACACGGCCTAATTACATTTATAGCTCTCATTGCAGTTATAGCACTTACAGCTTTTACTGCACTAACACCGTAAACTGCCATAAATCCGGGCCCTAGTTATCAGTCACGTATTTTCTTGCTGTTTGAGCCGTTAGCTAGGCCTCTGGGAAGTCTGTCTTTCGTGCCCACTTAGCTTCCTTCCCGATTTCATACTCCTACTTGCTCATTCTTTATTCTGTTCTTCCTCTCCTTTCCCGACTTGCTGTTCCCATGCGCGTTGATCCTGTGTGGGAACACCTTTGTGCATGGGTTCCCCATATCTATCGTCATACTATATGTCTCTTGCTTTTCCCCCTGTTAGATCGCCATTGTTGTGGAAACGGAGGCTTAAAATATTCAATATAATAATAAATCCTGCCGTTTGACAATCTCTCAAGCATTACTGCCTAGGTCGATAAGTGTACCCTCCCTAAAACGAGAAAAGCAATCTCCTTGTTTACAGCAGGAGCTGAGAACACTTTGCCTTGCTTGTTTCTCTCGTTTTAGAATGGTACGCTATCCAGCATAGGCAGCAATGGTTCTGCAGTTGCCAAAGAGCAGGAAAATACATGGCTAATAAAACATCTCTTTTAGCTTTATTTTAGGGTAATCTCGACTGGCTCCCAAAGTGTTACAGCCTTTGCTTCCTGAGTTGAGAATGCTGAAAGTGAAATTTTTAGGGAAAGTTGTAAACACAATAGCTACCCTGTTCACTATTATTAAAAATATTTCACCAGCAATAGCGAGTTTTTTCAATTAAACACAAATTTGAAGAATTTTCCTTGTATATTCTAAAGTTTAACACATAGAGTATATGTCAGTGAATGAATTTTTCATAAAACTCTGTATTTTGTCAAAATGTGAATAACATAATATCGAGGGCTTAGAGCCAGAAGTGGCTACAGGGGCGCCGGAACTGGAGGGGGGGGGCGGCGACCGTCCCCTCGCTCTTACACTGGGGGGCGATAAGGGGGCAGCATGTGCCCTCTCAGTGGGGGGCAATAAGGGGGCATGGCATGCATTCAATCTTTGTTTTCAAAAGATCTGAAGGTGTAAAATTCAGAGAATTTCAACAATCTGGAAAAAATGCCATATCGACATACTTGAACTATCATTAAGAACTTACTTTTTTCTATACATACAGTTACACTGAATATATTCCATTATTTTTGCTTCTATAAATAAACTGAATAATTTTCGGTCGTCAAATTAATGCAGGTAAATCAGAAACTTCGTTATTTTACTATGAGTATAGTTGCTAGTGATTTGCACCTATTGATGATTCTTTTCATGCGTTTCAACAAGTAACAATCTTGGAAATGCTAGACGAAAAGTTGGTGCTGGTCGCACAAGGGGATTCCTTCAGTTGATCAGTGAGCTCAGGAAAGGCGATGCAGCGATCATGTAATGATGTGGCATTCTCCACAGTCTACCAAGCAGCGATACATCATTTCTTCGGATGCCGCTCGCATGGTGCTTATCTAAGTAAGTCATGTTTTGTTTCACGTAGCATGAATTTTAACGTGTACTGCTGGTGCTGCACGCTAGCCAACTCAACGAATTTGAGAGTTATGACCACCCAAAATTTCAAGATGGAGCTCGCAGCACTATTGCTGCTTCCTTGATTCAAGTGTCATATGCGCTAAATTTTGCAAACCACCTGCCTAAAGCCATCCACTGCCGTTGCAGCGACAGGCCGATATCTGCTTGCTTTGAAGATATTTTCTAATAAACTTCGAATTGATATCAGTTCTAAAGACATCTGGTCAGGGGCGCAGGAAACGGGAGGGTCGACGGCTCCCTTGCCCTTTCAGTAGGGGGGGGGGCGCATGTGCCCCTTGGTAGGGGGGCAGCATGTGCCCCTTAGTAGGGGGGTAGCATGTGCCCTTTTTCTGGAGGGAAATATGCATTCAATCTCTATTTTCAAGAGATGGAAAGGTGTAGAAACCAAATAATGTCAACAATCTAAAATAAATAGCGTGCAGCACAACGCTACATCGACATACTTGAAGTATCATAAGGAACTTACTTATTTCTGTAAACTTGTACCCGAATAATTCCACTATTTTTGCTTCTGTTGTCAAATTAATCCAGGCAAAGCGGAAACTTTGGTATTTTTATACGAATATAATAGCTAGTGATTTGCAACTATTAAGTAGCAAGCTTGGAAATTCTAGTTGTGCTGGTCGAACGAGCGTACAGCCGTTAGCGACCCAGCACTTCTTGAATATCGAGCCTCGCATGACGCTTTTCTCAAGTTTTCTTTCATCATGCAGGAGCGCTACTGGGGAGCAGGAGGAGCAATTGCTTTCCTGGCTCTACCGGTGAGAGGGGGCAATAGGGTGGGGGGGGGGGGCGGCAGCATGAGCTCTTTTCCGGAGGTAAAAACACATTTAATGTGCTAACTACAACTACTGTGGTTATTAGTACATACAATGGCGCAAGAAAACTACACACCGGCAATATTTTCATTCGATTATAAATTACACAGATTTTTAACCGTAATAAACTACATAGCAAACGATTAATGGACTTTTAATTACTGTACTGTTTCATAAAATACCAAAAAACTAACCATAACTTTTCGTCAACGAATAAATATTTCAGAGGAATAGAAAGTCCGCATTATTGAAAGAAGTTCTTGGAATCAACCATGTACAGCTGGTAACAATTAGTAGTGTAACCCTTCTATGATTTGAGAGCAAGTAATGCCTTTGGCATCTCCCAATTAGTTTCCTACCGAGCTCCGGTGAGAGGGCGTCACGTTCTTGTTATTAATATTAAGATTACAAATATTTTCTTCGCAAACCTGGTCAGTGGTTTCAATATCATATTCTCCATTGGATCAAAGTCTGGCAGATGGGCTGGCCGCTCTAAATATGCAGCTCTGTAGGAATGTCCCGATCGTTTTCGAGAATATCACAATTTCATTTGTCGTGGATTAAGATGAAATTAAATGGCAAATTATCATTTTGGGGAAAAAATTTCAAGCAACATGTCCAGGCAAATTAAATCGGCTGTTTACACAAGCCAGAGGCCCTGCACCATCAGCACTGATTGCTTCCCAAACCATGACGGAACCTCCACCGTGTAGCGTTGAAACAGTACACCTTGGATGAAAGTTTCCACCTTTATTTCGTCGAGCAAAATGCCTGCCTTTACTGCCTAGCCCCTTGTACTTGCTTCCGTCGCTAAACAGCGATATTCGCCAGCAAGTCGTCACGATCTTTTGCCATTTGACGAACTCCAAGCACTTTCGATGCTTCATCACTATCATCGGTTAGCGACCTGCAATACAGCTTCTCGGGCCAAATTCTTTCAACCTGTTCTTGCCTGTAGAACAAGCAAGATCATAAATGGGGAGAGCAGTTCCCCCATCCCCTCTCCCTGCCCTGTCAGTAGGGATGGAGGGGGCAAGAGGTGGGCAGAATGCACTCTTTAAAAAATGCATTTAATTCGCATTTTTGAAAGCGGAAAATGTTTAGAGCCACTAACGTATATTACCTTCCAAGTCGGACTCTCTACTTAATAATACTCGCAACTTGTCCTGTCTAAGGGCGCCCCTGTCCACAAAAATGCTACGTTTGCCGCAGTATACAAGAGCAAAATGGATGGCACCAACGCAGTGGTAAAGTTCATCAGTTTCATCTCAGCCACTGACAAATGAAAGTAATGCTTTGAAGATGGGCAAATGTAACTGTTTTTATTCATACACATGTGCAGAGGCGCCAGAAAGAAACGCCGCATGGCAATAGCTTCAGCAAATTTTAAATTACGCTAGATTTTAGGTTACTGACCATATAATACAAATAGCAATCGATTCATCGTCGTGTTAATTTCCAAGTTTAGTACTGTAACGCCCGTAACATAAGCCGTTACAGTAACTAGTTACATGCACATCCCTGCAGGTTGCTTATTTTGTTATTCAGTTACGTTTTCATGGAGATCGATAACCTGGTCATTGACCAATTTGCAGAAGATGGTGAAAATTGGGTCCTTATCTCTTCATCGGGATGCTTTTCTTGCTTGAACACTTCTTGAAATCGGGACAATAGTATGTATGCAACTTTTTGAGTCCGATTTTATAACTGTTTTCTCTCAGGTCATGACGTATAAATTCGGCAGATAATCAACGGGGCACTCACGAGTTGATGATTTTTTACGAGTAGTAGACAATTGTTTCTTCTAGGCCGAAATATGAGCGCTTCAGTGAAGCAGATAGCTAAGTATGGAAGACAGTATTATGAATATGGCGCACCTACATTGTATTTAAGCTGATTGGAGGGGTATTCAAATTTATTGCTGTGCTTTTCTTAAGATTTTACTTTGGAAGACGCACGTTTAATTAAGAAAAACGATAAGAAACGTAAAAGAAGAACAAGACTACTACAGTCTCAAAAACGAAGACGTGCCATTAATGGAGAGATGGAGCGCCTATGCAGCACAGTGACAAGAAAGACTTGAAGCAGAAGGGTTGCAGCAGGGAATAAGAGTTGCTGATAAGCGTGAGCAGGAAAATGTGGAAACGGCAGGCAGAAAAACAGAGCAAACTTATCGATTAATGCATTAATTTTTTTCACGCACGGGTCCACTATTTAAACACTAAATCAAGTCAATTCCGCTGCGTTTCAAATAATTAGACATGTTTACTCGTGCTAACAGTTGCTCCATTGTAGTAAACTATATCTTTAATACAGCTTGGTCCTTATTTTTCAAACTGCCACGTTTTTCTTTCGGTGGTCTCTAGAAACTTACACGACGCGATAATACTAGATTACCCAACCAAGATATAAACAGGCCGACGATTCAAATATGTTCAGAAAACTGTTCGACTGACTGTGCAAAGACATTAGCACACTTCAACCCTTGCAGTGTTCGATGTATAGCCCAGAATCACAAAATCAGCCGTCAAAGGGGACCCTCCTACAGCAAAGATCGTGTGTTGAAAATCCGCTCGATTAAAAACAAATTCAAAACTGCTCCTAAGATTAAAAAACGTTGTGACCTTGCGGTAAAGTGTTCTGTTTCTACAATCAAATATAAATTTAAAGAATTTCGGTTGATAGGCTGCATTGCAAGATGCAAACCCTCGATGAAGAAGAACTCAAAGTGTCGTTTGAAGTTCGTCAAAGGGCACGGGATTCGTGAGGCGTCTTACTGGTGAAGAGTGGCATTTAACGATGATAAGCATGTACAATAGGCTAGGCAGCGATGGCTGACAGATAATTTTCGATGATGGATATGTGAAAAATTTTAATCCAATTAAACTGTTTCAATGATACATGGTATGGGGAGCAGTGAGTGCTTATGATCCTGGGCCTCTGGTTCGTACAAACGAGCGATCAAGCTTGTTCGGTCATGTCGAATGAATATTTTGTTCTCCATTATGTTGATAATTTGCCGGTGAATTCCAGTTTATTACAGAACAATGCTCTAGTCAACACTGCGGCCACTGTCACGAGATTCCTAGAAAGCCATCACGTTGCATGTTTGGATTGGCCTGTCCTCTCACCAGACTTGAATCCAATAGAGAATGTATGACATTAAATCAACAACAAGTTAGGCAACAAAACATATGTTCTAGAAACCTAAACTATAAAAACTTGAACGTACGTATGTTAATTTTAAAATGCAATGAAAGCTTAAATTCAAATAATAAATGCATTGCACGATTTTGGTACAGCATTGAAAAAGTAGCAAGGAATTCCATATACCCCTTAAGTGCCCCTCTGACCCAATCTTGCCCCTGTCGCCCTCAGTTCGTTCCGGCGCCCCTGGTTGCCTAGTTCATAACTTACTTTTTTCTTGTTCCATTGAATAGAACATTCTTGAGCAGTTTTCTTTCTAAATTTTATTCCCGGTTAAATTTTCCGGTAGATTATGCATATCGGGCAATTGGAACTCCTCGACCCTTAATTAAAACGGCCAACTAAGCTACGCCTTCCGGGAATATAGCAATGTGGAGGTGATCATATGTGGTCACTTACTCGGTAGAAAGTTAACGGCTTAATTAAGAAATCGACATAGAAGAGATTATTCGCCCCTTCATATAAAGCTAGTTCTAGTCTCGGTATTTTTTCCTCTAGAGATTATAGATTCGTGAAATTGTAGATCATTGTCGGAACATCCGCTGCCGGGACAAGGGCTTCACAGATCGACGGTCTTATTCTTAATCTGCATACGAATTGAGATGGTGAAAGAATTTTCCATTTATTTAAACGATGTTTCATTTTCTATTCTAGAGTAATTCCATAATAATTATTGACAATTGAGACAAGTGGCCCAGACCTAACTGCCCGAACAATTTGGTAAGTTTTCTGCAACGTAACTTCGTTATTTCTAACTTCCATTGACCTCCTCCTGTTTTTCTTGCTTACACTTGTGATAATTTTTCGTTTTAGCCAGTGCCCTTGCGCGGTGACCCTGTGTGTTATCACCGTACTTTTCAGCCTTTGCTTCTAATGATATCCTGTTCGTAGCTCACCTTTCCTTTCCCAACCGCCATGTTGATCTTTCGCTGAGACATATGGTTAGGTTGTTTTGTGTCCGCCCATCATAGGTCATGGGAAGCAGCGCCCCCTGTGGGGGTCTTGTAGGTTACCTTCGCCATTAGCTAGGCTTTGGGACTTTGGGCTTTCGTGCCCACTCTGCTTGCCTCCAGTTTCGTACTCTTTCCGATATGATCTTCGTCTGTTCATTACTTACTATTCCTATGCTCGTTAGTTCACGGTGGGAGCGCCTTCGAGCGTGGGTCTCCCGGTCGCTGTCGACATACTATAAGTCCCTTTTCTTAAAAGAGCGTGGTGCTGGTTTAGTGAGGCTGAAAAATGTATACTACTACTCATCCCTCAGCTAGGCTTTCGGGTCGTCGGTCTTTGTGCTATCCTTGCGTTGTTCCCGTCTCGCGCTCCTACTGATCTTTCTTCCAGCGCTTTTCCTCTCCTTTTCCGACTTGCTGCTCCCGTGCGCGTTAGCCCTGGGTGGGAGCGCGGCTTCCTTGTGTCTATAGTCTTGCTGTGGGTCCCCTCTTTCTTCCGCTGTGACGTCGCCCTTGTTCTGAAAGCGGAGTTTTGGACTTCTCGAACTTAAGTGATTCTGTAACGTTCATTTCAATGAAAGCTAGAGCAGTCTCTTGATATACCTGAGCTACACATGGTGTCAAAATTGTAACCTATTTGTGCCACGTCCCTTGCAGTTGCTCATGCAGGCTGCTCCGTACGGGTCTGTAGTCTAAATAAAAATTCGAATTTATTTTCTTTAGGTTTGAGTGATATACGTTCTACAATATTTTCTTTTTTCATTTACAGTGACCAACAACGTGTCAATAAACTTCAACTCCCGGAGTATGGTTTTAATAATTGCCGGCACAGTTTATATATTTCGATTGCGCTTGTTGGT
Source organism: Parhyale hawaiensis (assembly GCA_001587735.2). Lineage (NCBI taxonomy): Eukaryota > Metazoa > Arthropoda > Malacostraca > Amphipoda > Hyalidae > Parhyale > Parhyale hawaiensis. Next base: position 7,701,007 of record LQNS02278186.1, read on the forward strand.
TTGTTTACGTTTTGAGCTCTCATGAACTCGGTCTATTAAGTTTATGGAGAAAAGTCTTCAATTGGTGTAATTCATCAATTTCTTATTATAAAAAGATCTGCAGGGACCTATCACGAAATTTTTAGATACTATTTCATCATTATTAGCAATAATTACGAATAAACGTCTGTGTTTACATTGGGTTTGTTTTTGTTTTAGTTGCCTCGGGGTTACGCTTTGAGAAATCCTGTGTCATTCACCTCTATAATAGAGTAACACCGACTAAGTAACACCGAGTAACTCTGAGGCCATCTGATTACAACAGGCCTCTGCAATGGTAACCATAGGGTCTTTTACATTTACCTGGTAACCATGGGGTCGCTTATCTTTACCTGGTAACCATAGGGTCTTTTACATTTACCTGGTAACCATGGGGTCGCTTACATTTACCTGGTAACTATGGGGTCGCTTACATTTACCTGGTAACTATGGGGTCGCTTATCTTTACCTGGTAACCATAGGGTCTTTTACATTTACCTGGTAACCATAGGGTCGCTTACATTTACTTGGTAAGCATAGGGTCGCTTATTCTTTCCTGATCTGGTAGCTGTTTCCACCGAAATTTCTGTCTGCGCTGCAAAGCCATCATTAGCGCAGGCCGTGAAAAAAAAATGAAAACAAACAAGTGTTTTTCGTTTTCTGAGCCTTGTCTCCAAGTTTACAAATATAGATGTAGGAAGTTTTATTTAACTAGAATGTTTCGTGGCGTAACGCCATCACCCGTGAAAAATGATGAATCCGGAGTTCGGGCCAGTTCGGATCGCACGGCCCTCATCGTAACGCGTTCAATCATGAAAACGAACACCTGCTGTGGGTCAACTTTTTCTCTCACTGTCCACACGTAGAAGCGACCTTCAGTCAAATGATTGACGCCGCGCGTTCAGCTATGATATCTTTTCTTTACATTTCGCTTATATTTTGCGTTTGTTTGAAGTCACATTCGTATTCCATTATTTTTTAGTCTGATTTTTATAGGAGTAGCCGTTTTCTAAAATATTTATAGCCTGATTAACCGATAAAGAGGAAATCAACACAGAGCGACCAGCCGGTTTCCAAATCCAAGATAACGTCTGTGTTCGTACAACATTTTTAGGTCGTCTACTTTTCTTGCGTTAAACGGGAGTAAGCCTACAGGTATTCTGATCGTTGAAGTGACGCTATAATGCATTTTTTGTCGACTTGTTCATGATTTGGAAGCGGCTATAGATGATAAATTCGGTATTTAATGGTTCTGCTTCCTGAACTTAAATGACGAGGCGCGTTGAAAAAACGGACGTGCTTCATCCTTCAGTCGCCAGCATTTTCTGCAGCTGCTTCTATCAAATGTACGCGCCGCGTCCATCAGTTTGACTGAACGCGTTACGATGAGGGTCGTGTAAACAGGGCCTAAGTTACAAAGTGAACGCCGTCATATATGGTGGCCAACTTGACCAAAGTGTTTTTGCATTCTTCACATATAGGTTAACCCGCCTGACTGCCTGAAAAATATTGTGATTATTGTCCAACTTCTTCTACCTCTTTTTTTTGTGGTCAATCAAATATATGTTGTGCGCGTTTGGTGGATTTGCGCGATCGATCGATCGCGCTGAGCATTTGGTGGATCGTTCAAATTTTTAAATGGAAAAAAAAACAGTCCTTGCCTCCCCTAACCTACCCGACATTAAACCCGAATATAGTCCAACTTACCCGAAATTACGGCTTATACCTACAACATTCACCAAACGCACAGCGCGATCGATCGATCGCGCAAATCCACCAAACGCGCGCAACATATACAACCGAAGACGAAAACAGTATCTCCAGTTTTCGTTTCGCTCGCGCGTGGTAAGAATTAAGTCTCAGATGCAGCCCGAGCTTTTAGGGATGCCAACGGCCGCTGCGGGTCGCAGGTCTGTCGTGGCCTGCGGGTTGCTTTGGCCGCAACCAGGAAGCAAAGAATGCAACGTTACGCTCTTGCTTCCTGGCCGCGACTGTACCTGTCCCGTGTTTGGTTGGACGCTGCGACTGAGCTGTCAGTGGTGTATAGATAGAGCCGCTCCCTAAGCAGCACTTCAGTAGGATTTTAGCAGTCGTCAGAGATCTATTTATATGCATTAAGTGGATATGATGTTACTTCCTACTCCTACTTATCCTCTATCCAATTTGGTTACATTTACGAATTTGGATTGCCAAAATGGATGCGAGTTATTTTAAGAATAAAGTAGTAATCCATAAAATTCAAATGAGCTGCTACAGAAACATGGAGAAAAATTTCACTTCGCAAAGGAGGAATGAAATTATTTAAAAAACAGCGTACTCAATTAAACTGATCCCGACTAAATTAGAAATTGGAGTAGAGCTGAATAAAAATTGCAAAATAGTTTTTAATCTAAGTTGATACATTTGTTAACATTTAGTTAGTCGCAGTTTCGGGACACATTACGCATTGTTTTATATCACCAAAAGAGTATTTTTTGTAGCCGCAATAGACGGCAAGCTGTACCGTATTTGAATTGCTAGATTGTGGGAATCTCAATTTCTCAATAATACACTATGCAGGAATTAATTGTTGCTAGTATTTTATTACTGAAAGTATAGTGCATTTTTATTAAGTTGGAGAATGATGCACACGGATACAGTGAAAAGCCGAGAACGAGCAGGCTTGAAATCTCGCTTTCACTGGAGTCCCACAATCTAGATGAGCCGTTCTACAGTATGCTTGTATTCATGACACTTATTGTAATGCATATTCTTCAGTCAACACTGTACGAATTCGTGACGTTGTATACCTCAACACACTACCGATTGAGTCTCATTGTACTGTCCACAACTTATAATTAATAATAATAATAATTAGCTTTTATTAAGAACACAATGGGTTCACAAAATATGCTTACAAGTACAAACAAAGTAGCCAAAATTCAACCTAGTAATTAGGCCCAGTCACAAATATTGGTG
>LQNS02278186.1:7748833-7762430 GCA_001587735.2 Parhyale hawaiensis
ATGCCGAGACCCTTTCATTCTCAGGAAGATGCCAAGACCCTTTTCCAAGAAGACACAGAGACGTTTTCATTATCAGGAAGATGCCGAGACGATTTCATTCTCAGGAAGATGCCGAGACGCTTTCATTCTCAGGAAGATGCCGAGACCCTTTCATTCTCAGGAAGATGCCGAGACCCTTTCATTCTCAGGAAGATGCCGAGACGATTTCATTCTCAGGAAGATGCCGAGACCCTTTCATTCTCAGGAAGATGCCGAGACCCTTTTCCAGGAAGACACAGAGACGTTTTCATTATCAGGAAGATGCCGAGACGATTTCATTCTCAGGAAGATGCCGAGACGATTTCATTCTCAGGAAGATGCCGAGACCCTTTCATTCTCAGGAAGATGCCGAGACCCTTTCATTCTCAGGAAGATGCCGAGACCCTTTCATTCTCAGGAAGATGCCGAGACGATTTCATTCTCAGGAAGATGCCGAGATGATTTCATTCTCAGGAAGATGCCGAGACCCTTTTCCAGGAAGACACAGAGACGTTTTCATTATCAGGAAGATGCCAGGACCCTTTGCCAGGAAGATCCCGGGATTGTTTCTCATGAAAGAACTGAGACCCAGTTCCAAGAAGAAGCTGAGACCTTTTACCAGCAAAACACCGAGACCCTTTCTCAGGAATACGCCGAGGCCCTTGCTCAGGAAGGCACAGAGACCATATCATAGGAAGGAGCTGAGACCAAGTTCCAGGCGACACCGAGACCCTTTCTCAGGAAGACGCCGATTCCCTAGCTCAGGAAGACGCCAAGACCCATTCTCAGGAAAACACCGAGACCCTATCCCAGAAGGAGCTAAGACATAGTTCCTGGAGACATCGAGACCATTTCTCTGAAAGACACCGAGACCCTATCCCAGGAAGGAGCTGAGCCACTGTCCCAGGAACACACCGAGACCATTTATTAGAAAGACGTCGAGACTTTCCTATCAAGACGCCGAGACCCAGTCCCAGGAAGACGCCGAGATCCATGCTTTAGCCTTCGATTCCTATTTATTATTGCTCTATATCAAGAAAAATTGAAGATCTCTACAGGAAGACCTTAGCCCGCTGATGGCTGTATGATCAGTTGCAGCGGATTGGTGGGGGTTTCGTGACATTGAGTGCAATGGGATATGGATCTTCAGGCTTGTTTCATCTTGTATACATCCAGCGTCTCTCAGCAACCGGAGCAGATGAAGGGCAACTGTAACTGGGCGAGTATGGGCGGGAACACCTCATTCTAACAGAAAAAGTAAGTTTCACCTTGCCGATGTTACTCGTGTTTCGGGTTATTCGGTGTCTTTGTTTTGCGTTGTGACTGTGTTCACTCATTAGCTAACTGAATTTACTGTGTATGAATATTCAGTATAGGTATTGCAGCTTACCCGCTATGATTATCTTTCTACTGTACCGTATTTTTTTTTATTGTGCAAATGATAAATTGTGTTTCAATGTTTCTAGCCGTGGTGCAGCTGATCAGTGTACTGCCCCTAGCTGTTCTCTATTCACCAGCAGTCGAATGAAGATGTAGTCATTTTTGAGTTTCGATTTTTTCATGTAGCTACTTGCTTTATATACTGTATCCATTAAATACTTTGGAGGACTCAAGTCAACTAAACTGTGGATTTAATAAGATTTTTAAAATATGTACTGTGTTTCAACAGTGTTTGTGACGTCTGTGGGGATGAGTTTTTAACAGAGGTGGGCAAAAAGCATAAGTTGCAGCGCAATTTGTGCTTGATGTGAAGTGTTTGCGCTGTGTACCAAAAGTTTACGTTTTTGCATTTATATATACTCCACATGTTTCTCAAGCTTCCCAAAACGGGAATTTTCCGATTTTTCTGCTCTTAAAAGATGAATTGTTCATGACCCTTTTGTCAAGATCTTGTATCAAGCTCATCATCACAGTATGACGTAGCGCGGCAGCTAATAATATACGTTTTTTTTAGGTTGGAAGCAAAGTTTTTGCCTGCTAACATTTTGGAACATTAAGAACGGCAACAAGTTAGGTCCATGTGCCGTAAACTGGGGTTACTTTGTCCGCATTGGGTAACATTGCCCAGCTGGTTTTCTCATATTTTAAAAAGTAGAAAAGGCATACGAGTTGTTAATAGTGCAGGTATATGAAGTGTACTACATGTAATTCCTGCATCTGTCCATTTTCTGCAAGTTGGAAAAAAGTGGCTGGACAATGTTACCCCAGGCGGACAAAGTAACCCCACTTTATGGTACAGCATTTATGATAGTTATGCTTGTGGGAAAGTCCTATTTGTTTATGAGAGAAGAGGTTAACAACGCTGCAGAAGTCAAGCATGACCATTCTTTAGAACCTTCTCATTGTAACATTTTTTTTTAAGCCAAGCAATAGTCAGACTGAAGCCCCGCCCGCACTACTGCAGAAAAGTGTCTACACTTTGATATTTTCGCAGAACGCTGATAATTTTTCCCGTCATATCACAGTTTCGAACTTAGTTTATATTTTTGCACAATCTTGGGCGCTGGTGGAGCCGTTTCTCCCAACAATCCTGAAGTTCCCCCCGCAGAAAAAGTAAATTAGGCGTTCTAATTTGCTGCTGCTTTCTTTCAACATTTCAAAACCACAAAGTTTCTCGCTGTTCCAATTCACCCGAATTAGATTGATTTCAAAAACTTTTTTGGCAATTGCTAAGCCAACTGACGTGATAGCTAATATTTTATTAACTTTGTGTATGGACGCACAGTTGACACTAAAAGACAAAGCAAAATGTGTGACCACATTGCGCAGCATATGGGAAGAACAAGCGTGTTGTCTTTGAAAGACAAAACAAAAGGAGACTTAAGCCTCTGAATATAGTAATAGACAAAAGAAAATGTTTAGTCTCACTGCACAGCATATGGGAAAGACAAGCCTGTTGAGTGGTTCCTACCTTGAAACCTAGTACACGGAAGTGTATGGAGCGTGTTTGCTCGGCTAATCTTCCGAATTCTACTGTGATTTGACTTCGCAAAACACGAAATGTATCGCTAAATCGCTGGAGCGCGAGGCAAGGGAGTGCTAAATTTGACCCAGGAGGGCCTAAGTTTTGGTCTGCCAGGCAGACAGGCCAGTTTTTATGGCGTTTGACGTGCTTACCGTCCAATGTTGCGTGCTATTGCGGAGGTACAGACTCTCATTGGAAATATGGAGAGTCAGTGGGTGCATGTCTCTGAATAGAGCCTTTCATCATCGGTGCTATTGCTCTGGACGATCAGTGATCGAATGCAGCCGTGCACACCTTTGAGGCCAGTGGGCCTATATCGTATCAGCAGCACGAACCAGTGTGTGTAGGTTTCCCGGTTTCGGGTGCAGTACCTACTCGACGTTAACTTAGAGTGAACATATACTAAGATGTCAGCCGTTGAAACAGCTGACGGTGCACTCTTGGATAGGGTAGAGTAAGAATCGTCTCTGCTTTCAAATGGATTTCTCATCTATAATTTCCTGCACATAAAGTAAGTTCTAAGCGTCGTCAAAAACTCCAACTTGCTCAGTTCAAGGCATGTCTGGATCGAACCTCTCATCTGCGCTGATCGAAGAGAGGCTCAGGGAACTGTCACAGCAGCAAGCCAGACTAGAGGAACAGAACGCCACGGTGTTATCCAAGCTAAGCAGAATCGAGAAGCACTTCGGGGGGATGACCTCGCGCAAATTTACTCCACCCCAGTTCCCGCCTCCTGCACGGACATTGGAAGAGTTGGATCGTCTGATGGAAGCAGAAAATCTGGTGAGTCATTCTATAATATTTCTCTTAACACTGTAATTCCGCTAGATGTAATAGGCTATACGATCTCTGTATTTCTCTTAGCACTTTGACTGTAAATCCGATAGGTACATGTAGCTAATGAGCAATCATGACTGTAAATCCGATAGGTACATGTAGCTAATGAGCAATCATGACTGTAAATCCGATAGGTACATGTAGCTAATGAGCAATCATTACATTTCTCTTGACACTCTGAACTGCTACTCGGATAGAGTAGGTAGCTACATGTAATTTAGCTACAGCGTGATAGGGATGATAAAAACTGGTTTACGTCCATTATTAAAATCTTATTAGAAAGCAACGTTTCGATGCACGAGCATCATCAGGCTGAAAAAATCCTGAATGGTTATATAGCTACTTACCTTGGTGTGTATTTTATTTTCAGCCTGATGATGATGATGTTCTAGCATCGAAATGTTGCTTTCTAAGATTTTAATAATGGACGTAAACCAGTTTATATTATCCCTATCACAAAGTGAACTTGAAAATTTTAGAAAAGCTGAAAAATTAGATAATTTAGCCACAATAGTCTCAACACTTTGACTGAACTCCGATACATGTTATGAACAATCATTTATCTATGTGTATCATGGACCTTTATGACCACCAATAGGTTGCTTTTTGCTACTTGAACATTTAAAAGTAAATGGTTGTGACACTGAAACTCGTCGATGTCATCTTTCCCTGCATTCTATTAGGTGCATAGGATATATTTGTACATTAGGATGAGCATCACTGTCTGAAAATTTTTATTCACTAAGCATCTTCCATGTTCAGCAAACGTCACAGTTGAAGTATCATTGAAATTGCAATTTCTTTCAATTGGATTAATCTTCATTTTCAAAACGGTACCCCCAGAGGGCATAGATGGGCCAAAAATCATGGGGTTTGGTTAACCCATCCTTTGTTACCGGAGGCTATATGTTAAAAGAACCGTGACCCTGTAGGTTGTTAACTTGGCTTCTGCCAGGCTTTCCAGACGTCTGTCCTTGTGCCATTTTGCTTCTTTTCATTTTTATATTTTAGCTGATGGTGCTCTTCTTCCTCTTTTTTTTGACGTGTTGCTCCCATGCACGTTTGATCCTGTGTGGGAGCGCCGTCGTTCATGGGTTCCACGTTTCTATCGGCATATTCCATGTCCCTTCTTTCCTGTCTCTTGAAAGACAAGAGTTGTGTCTAGGGAGGCTTTAAGGGGACCAAAACGTCCGAAAGTCTTCATAATATCAACATTCGCTTTTTTCACTAAACAGTAGTTATACATCAGACTTACACGGCCGCAAAATTTCAGTCAGCCAGTGCAACCTTAAGTTGGTGAAATAGGGGGCTGGTTGTGGAAGGTAAAATTTTTTGTAACCCTTAATTTTTTACTTCAAAAACTTTTTCATTATTTGAATGATCTTCATTAAACTGCGTAAAACAATGTGAAATCGAAAATAAGAGGGGTTTGACTTATGTACTTTAGCCCCCTTTTTGCCTCAAAAAAAGTTAAATGAAGAAAACGGGTTCTCCGTTTTCTTTCAATAACTCGCTTTCTATGCCATAAATGGGAAACAGTAAATGAGTCTAACCCACATTCTTTTCCGATTTTACATGTCTGTACCAAGTTTCATACAAATTGGTGCGTAAATAAATTTTTTAGTCATATTTTTGAATTTCACCCAAGAAATTCTTGCCAAAGATTCAAATTTTAATTTTTCTTATATGTACCGATTTGGATGAAACGGGGTACAGACATGTAAAATCGGAAAAGCATGTGGGTTAGACTCTTGTGCTATTTCCCATTTTCGCCGTAGAAAACGAGTTATTCATAGAAAACTGAATCACAGGCTCTTAGAATAGCTACTCTTGAAAAGTTCATTTTTTCAATTTCAAAGTCTATATACTCCCGCAATTTTCAAGCTAGAGATCTGCGGTTTTTGCATTCGATTCGTATTTCTCGTCTCTTTCAAACGACTGAACAACATTTTTGAGTTCCAATTTACTTCTTGAGATATTTTAGTTTTTTTAATTAAAAAGGAAAAAACTAAAAAAAAATATTTCAAAAACTAAATCAAAATTAAATGTTGTCCAGTCATATGAAAGAGATGTGAATTATGAATACTAAGCAAAAAAAGAAAAATGCAGCTCTGTAGCATCAAAAATTACAGGAGGAGAGATTTTGGAAATTTTCTCAAAATTTCATTTTCTATGAATAACTCGTTTTCTATACGTCATGCAAAGAAAATGCTGGAAGCAAAAAGTTTTTTTTTTTACATTTTACCCCTTATGTCAGAGTTTGGGGAAGGTCGCTTCACAAATAATGAATTTTTTTGCGAACAGTTTGGTCCCCTTAACAACTTTAACTATATTATAATTAGCTATAATAATTTCAATACTATAAAATTTGATCAGGTAATAATTTGCAAATCTTTGTGTCTCATACTGCCATAGAAAACATGTTTTATGAACAATATTAAACTATCGTTTTATATATATACTGTATATGTATTTTTCACTTCAGGATGCTCTTTATGAATGTTGCTTAACTCAATTACTCATGTTTCATCACCTTAACCTCGTAGCTAAATGATTTATGCAAACAATAATTGCAGAAACAATATTAAAGTGCAAAGAAATTGCCTTTTATATAGTAAAATGAAGACCAGAGGTTTTCTCTACCTTTTTTCACCTTGTGCTACTAGTTAACTGATAAGGGATAACACTGAAGAAGACGTTTCTAATCGGTTTCTGTTGTGTGAGATTTTTGTGTTCATTTATACTAAAACAGGAATGTTGGTGACGAAATTGTACCAAGTCTTTTTTTTTCGGTGCATCAAGATTTTTTCCCGAAGCTTGAGCAAAATTCCACCGTTTTGCTCTAAATTAAATATAAGAAGTTGCCTGCTGATTGTGCCTGGATCCAGTCTTTCGTGCAGTCACATTAGAGCCCCTGTAGTGAAAGTGTGTGTGCAGCTCCATATAGATCAGTAGGAGCTAACAAACTTAGTGTTATTCATTTTAAGGCATCAGAGAAACTATTATCTCAGAACATTTATGTGGTAGAGAAACCTGAGATACGTTGAGGATTTAGCCACAATTAGTTGAAAACGGCTATTAGCACAAACTCCACCTAAACTGTGTTTCCCAATGTTACCAGTGCTATTCATATACAGTGCTAGGTGTGGTTAGGTAAGATTAGAGTAGGTCTGGATAGGTTGGATTAAAGCATGTTTGTAACAGTTAGACTACTAACAATTGCTTTTCAGGCAGTAGCTACGTATAGTAACTAACCTCTATTCAGAAAGCTTGCGGTTTCAGACAGTACATGCAGCTACTAACCACCATTCGGAAGCTAGAGTAAGACTCACATGTAGACTACTGTACTAAAAGAATATTCAGGTATGAGAACACTTTTACTCCTTCCGTTCTCAGTCTAACTGATGCTGCTTTGTGCTGTTTTTCCTCTTCTGACTTTGCGTTCCCTTGTGCCTTCATCCTCTGTACCAACACTCTGGTGCATGTGTTTCATGTTTCTATCGACATACCACATCTATGCCTCTTGTTCTTTCTTCTACTGCTGGACGATCTTGCTTTTGGAGATGGGAGGCTATTCAATATACAGTATACACTAGCGGGCAAAATAAGAGACCGATTTTCATCATTTGAAAATAAAGTTTAACCATGTTGAAAGGTTAATGAATCTTTTGATGGGGCCTTAAGGACAAACATAACTATATTTAAAACATTATAGCAATCTAACAAACAATAACAAAAATTGAACAGTGCAAAATAAGAGAACGATCGTCTCTAAAACATTCTCACATTTACACCGGTCACCTGGCTTGTAATTTAAAGCACATGTATTGAAGATCTTGACGGTGAGAATGCTAATGTGGTAAGATCTTTGTACCGTGGAGTGCACTTTCAATGAGGACTCGACGCCCTTCTTTAACAATTCGACAGGTCCTCAAGAATGACTCTCGGCCATATCAAGAGAGGCGAACCGATCCAAGAGCGCTGTTTCTCGTGCTTTGAAGCTCTATGATGAAAAGAAACAGCTGGAATCACCGGTATCTGCAGGCCGCCCTCGAAAAACCACCGTACGAGTTGAAAGGATTGTGAAACGCTATGCCCTGGTGGATCCTTTCGAAACTGCAGCGGGAATTTCCAGAAAGCTAAAGGTCAAAAACAATGCCGTTTCTCGTCGCCTCATGTGGGTTAAAGGCACGCAGTCCTGCCACTAAACCACTTATCAGTAAGAAGAATAAGAAAGCAAGACTTGAATTTTCGGAAGGCCACATCGTTTGGAGAGATGAAGATAGGGAAAGAGTGCATTTCAGCGACGAAAGTAAATTTAATTTGGTTGGATCTGATGGCAGACGGTATGTTAGACGTGCAACAGGTACAGGCTAAACCCGTAATGTGTCAAAACATCTGTAAAGCGTGGGGGAGGTAGCGTAATGGTGTGGGGCAAGTTTTCATCAGAAGGAGTTGGACCGTTGGTTGCCATTGAAGAAACTGTCAATGCTCATGTGTATCTCAATCTTGTACAGCAATATGTTATCCCATCTCTATGATCATCACCAAACCAGCCAGCAATTTTTATGCAGGACAATGTCCCGTGCCATACTGCAAAGAAAGTGAAGGAATATTTTGCGGAAGAGAATATCGAAGTCATGAATTGGCCTGCCCAAAGTCCAGACCTTAATCCTATTGAAAATTTATGGAGAATTATAGGTGACAATGTAAGAGAACGACAACCATCACCAGTAAAGGATCTGTGGACTAAAATTGAAGAGGAATGGAAAAAATACCTCCAGAGTTTTGTGAGAAACTTGTGATGTCGAGTAACCGTCGCTGTGCTAAAGTTATTGAAAATAAAAGTTTTAGTACTCCATACTAATTGTTCTAAACCTAAAATTGACCATCGTTCCATGTTATTTGTTTGTAAAATTGTATTTAGAGACGATCGTTCTCTTATTTTGCACTGTTCAATTTTTGTTAGCTATTGTTTGTTGAATTGCTCTAATGTATTAAATATAGTTATGTTTGTCCTGATATTTTATAGCAATATGTTAAATACATTCCTTAGGGCCCCATCAAAAGATTCATTAACCTACTCTACATGGTTAATCTTTATTTTCAAAAAATGAAAATCGTTCTATTATTTGGCCCACTAGGGTATATAGGTACCTATAATTAAATAACTAATGGCTTAACGAAGATCCGAGTCTCTATTGTCGATTTATTTAAAGACTTGAGTCTTAAGGGATGTGAGTAGGATCGCCTCAGTAGATCGATCGCTGAATATTTCGCCCTCCGCGGGGAATTACTCGTTTCAGGCAATTGCTTTGACAGTCTCCTGTTGCCATACTCCTATGAAGAAAAGTTTTCTTAGAAAATTATAGCTATTAAGTGAATGAGTATTCAGCTGTAATAACACTCATTTCAGGACACCGTTTTGAAGGCCGCCTGCAGTCATACAGTCATGCTGAGTATGAGGAACTGCATCCGGCGACTCATGGCAAAGGAACTTGCCTGCAAGTTCTCCCTAACCGGTTTGGGAGAAAAGAGAACCAAATCCAAAATTTCATTCAAAGATCATCCCATCAGTCATCATATCGTAGGTAAGACTAAGATACCCACTGTATCGCAATAATATAATTGCTGTCATCATGTCCTAAGTGAGAATAAGATACCCATTGTATCGCAGTAATATAAATGCTGCCATCATGTCCTAGGTGAGACTAAGATTCCGATTGGGTCGTATTCATAAAGAAAAGGAAATGCTTATACTGTACTTGCAAAATATGAAGGAAATGCTTCTACTTGCACAGTATTCATAAAAATCTGAAGCAAAACCTTATAGCTACTTGTAGAGCGAAACCATAACCTTACACTCGCATAAAAGTAAATGGTTATAGCTACATAAACAAGACCCATTACTTCAAATGAAGAGCATATGCTTCAAAAAGGCTGAGTCTGCTCAGTAGCAGACTTCAGTTAGAAGTAAAAGGCTGTTTTGTATGATTTTCAGCACGATGGCAGATTTTGTGGATGTGAGACATGTTAAACATTAGCTACATGTCCCGTTTACCTACACTTTATCACGATTTTAAGATGTCCTTCCGTTTTGAAAAAACAAAATGTACAGTCGCTTTAGGTAGCTACCAATGAAAAACCTCGGGGAAGCGCCTTGACATCTGTCAATAGAATAAAGATCTGTTTGCGTTTTCTCAAGTAGTCCTGGCTACCAAAAAGGTAACTGTCAATTAAGAACTTAGTGTTAGCCAAGCTACGGTATCACATGCACGGACTGTGAATACAGTTGTTGACAGTATACTATAATTACCTTAGCCAAGGAGGTTATGTTTTCATCGAGTTTGTTTCTTTGTATGTCTATCTGTGTGTCTGACACAAAGATAATTCAAAAAGTTATTGGTAGATCTTTACGAAATTATTAGGGTTTGCTAGGTTTGTTAGGAGGGACAAATGATGAACTTTCGGTGAAGATCCGCTTATCCGTTTGTGTATTTGTCTGTCTCTTTTTGCGCACTGCCATAACTTAAGAAGTTATGGACGGATTTTTCTGAAATTTACATAAGTTGTAAGGTAGCTATATTATGAAGAGTAAATGACCAAATTATAGTGACGATCTGTTTGCTTGTTTTGTTATGCTTTTTATAATTGTCAGCAAAAGAACTCAAAAGTTTTGAATGGATCTTTATAAAATTGACAGGAATTGTCAAAAATGGTAAAAGACATACATGTAAATGATCAAATGTTGGTGGTGATTGGTTCGTTCATTAGTGTGTTTGACCAATGTTTGTCAAAACTTTTGTTAGAACATAACTCATGAACTTACGGGCGGATCTTCAAGAAAATTACAGTACCTTTAATTACTGTAAAAAGACACAAATGACCAGATTTTGGTGCCGATATGCAGAGGAAATGTATAGTTTCAGAACCAATTTGAGATTATTGTTGACGTACGTTGCTTTGCTTGGCGGAGGTACGGTATGTGCGCGCTTTCAGAGTGCTCTAAAGTAGTTCCTCCTGCAAATGAACAGATAAAGTTTGCAACTACCAACAGCAAGATAGCAGAGGCGAAACAGTTATGGCAATGGAGGTATACGTTTTCGATAGCTATTGGTGTAGCTCATTGGTGGCAATAGCTCATAGAGGGCCTATGGCAATAGCTCATAGAGGGCCTATGGCAATAGCTCATAGAGGGCCTATGGCAATAGCTCATAGAGGGCCGGGGTGTAAGTTCCGGTGTCTCTTTGGGAATGGGCCTTTTGGTTCGTCTATTGCCGCCTATCTAATCTAATCTAGTCAATTCTACTCACATAGGTAGGGATACTGAAACCAAAAGTGCATGGAGACTAGAAGATTAATAATCGAATAGGCAAGTCGACTCAGAATGTTCCAGCCACTTGTAATGCCAAAGAAATGTTCACTAATGTTTGTTAGTTGGCCTGGATCCGTGCCTCCCGAACCACTAGTCAACATTATTCTTCTGCTTTGAGGATATCCTCACAGTATAAGGCAATCATTATGGGTATGGAAAGAAGAATATGCTTATGCTTTTACCTTCTGCTACATAGCATTTCCTTATGCTTACAAGGATATCCTTCATTTTTATGAATACGGCTCATTGTATCGCAGTAATCATGTCCTAGGTAAGACTAAGATGCCCGTTGCATTGCAGTAATATAAATGCAGTGAGTGTAAGAATAAGTAGTTGACACCTAAGGTCAGTGGCTCCTAACCTTTTTTCTGTTCCTCCTTTTTCAGTCACTTTTTCTCACCTTTGGAGCTCTACAATGAAATAGGTTAAGAAAGCAAAATTAAAAATATATTTGTTTTCCCGTTCGTTTTTCCCATCGTGTTTGGATGTTTGGAATGGTCTTGATGGCTCTGTCTTTGCTGGTGCTGGTATTGGCAGCTTTAAACGATCTGTACACAGAGCTATTCTGTGATCTCGGATCTTCTTTTTTCATTCTTTTGTTTTCTCCACCCGCTGGGCTGGTTGCATGGGAGTTTGTTAACCTCTTGGAGTTTCTCCGTTCCTACGTCGCCAGTCTGGTGTGATTTAATAATAATAATAATAATAATTCCTCATCTAATGCACTAGAGTCACAGTCAGAGTGTTACGCACGTGTACGCTTGTTTGAACAGTTTAGAGCTGTGGTTCGTAACCTTTTGGAGGTTCCGAACCCCTCAAGTTCCATACATGCATTCACTGAACCCTTCGTAGTGGGAAAAGTAAAATACCTTTTTGTTTTTCTTCACATTCATATTCAAAGCGTATGTATATAATCATAAGCTGTATAAATTAGTGCGCGAACTGTGCCATGCAGCATTTGAACACAAAATCACTGGGTTCAGAGAACAAAACCAGCAAGCAGAGATTGCCGTTACGAATCATACGAGTGGGGTGAGCCAAATCGCCGAACCCCTGGGGTTCGATCGAACCCAGGTCAAGAACCACTGGTTTAGAGCAATATTAAATTGAGCCCAAAGAATTATCAGGTGAGTTCAGCTGAGACGCAGAATGAGGTTTGGTAGAACTACAAATGCCCTCCAGTGCTTGTATAAAAGTCACACATGTCCGATCACTTTGCTTTCTTCCACTTTCATACTCCTACTGACCTTACTGTTGCCTCTTCTTCCCCGACTTGCTGTTCCCATGCGCGTTGATCCTGTGTGGGAACACCTTCGTGCATGGGTTCCCCGTTTTTCTATGGACATACTATATGTCCCTTCCTTTTCTTATCTTGGAAGAGCTTAGTACTTATTAGGGAGGCTCAAATAATCTTATAATACCTAATACACATGTCCGATACATTCTCATTGTTCATTTGCAGACACACTTTTGGAATTTCACCCCGAAACGTCCCGGAAAGAAGCTTTAGAAGCAGCCCGAAAAATATTTAAGAGTGCTCATGACTGGGAAGGGGGCAGAGTAAATCGGAGGCCTAAATCGTCCGTTCCTGACAGAGGTGAGATTTCAGCTTAATCTACGTCAGTTAGTTGATCGACTTGTGTCTTATCTTAAGACCCAATCATATCTACGTCAGTAAGTTGATCGACTTATGTCTTACCATAAGACCCAATCATATCTACGTCAGTTAGTTGATCGACTTATGTCTTACCATAAGACCCAATCATATCTATGTCAGTTAGTTGATCGTGAATACAGAATGGTATTCTGGGTTAGTATAGTACGTCAGTTAGTTGCTCGACTTATGTCTTACCATAAGACCCAATCATATCGACGTCACTTAGTTGCTCGACTTATGTCTTACCATAAGACCCAATCGTATCTACGTCAGTTAGTTGATCGACTTGTGTCTTATCATAAGACCCAATCGTATCTACGTCAGCTAGTTGATCGACTTGTGTCTTATCATAAGACCCAATCATATCTACGTCAGTTAGTTGATCGACTTGTGTCTTATTATAAGACCCAATCATATCTGTCTTTGCACGTGCTTTTGTTTTCACCAACGGACTTATTTCGACTCTGGTTCCTGGCTTAATCTTATATCAATTTTCAGCTCCTTCTACTGCTTTGTAAACATAATAGATGACCGACTCCTACACTTCCAGTTTTTTTTAAGCTAATTTTCGCCTACATCCCGACACCTTGTTCTAGCCAGTTTCCAACTATGACACCCTGTTCTAACCAGTTTCCAACTATGACACCCTGTTCTCGCCAGTTTCCAACTATGACACCCTGTTCTCGCCAGTTTCCAACTATAACACCCTGTTCTCGCCAGTTTCCAACTATGACACCCTGTTCTCGCC
>LQNS02278186.1:7767932-7809931 GCA_001587735.2 Parhyale hawaiensis
GTAGCGCACGTAGGCCACGCGACAAATTATGTGGTATTTAAATACTACACACTCATCTCTGTTGGAACGCCTGAGTTGCGGCTACGGAGGTTAAACAAAGTTTATAACTAACTAACTAATTGCTGTGGGCCAACTGACCTTTGCAAGAAAGGAAGGGGGGGTCGGGGTCGCAGATTGTCACATGGAGTCTTTCGTCACTGGCGCTATAGCTCGAAACGATCTTTGGTCAACTGCAGCTTTATACTTCTTTGGTACCTGTAGGCCTATATCTGCAACACAAACCAGTGCGTGTGGGTTCTCCAGTTGAGGGTGCGGTCAAGTTGACTTGAGGATACCTTTTATCTGTTTCAGGTGCAGAAAACGTTTTGATAATCTATAGCTATGTAACCTTTTCCATTGGCAACACTTCCAAACAGGGTTGTGGATTCAGATGGTTCAAGGTCCGACTCCAACTCCTGGCTCTCTAGAATTTCCGACTCCGGATCCTCAAGATTTTCTGACTCTGATTCCCGAGTGCTTGATCTAACTAGTATTTAGCTAATGTAAGCGTTAAACATGTCCAAACAGTTTTATCAATACGTACACATAAGATAAAGATAGTAGTTTTGTACATACATATACAGTAAGATTTTGCCTCATTAGAACCAATTAGGACGATAAATTTTCATATATTATTCAATAATAATTACCATGCAGAAAACCAGTTTAGAGGGTGGGCTGGGGTCAATTTTTTTTTTCTTATGCCTGCCTTTTTTGTTTTGAGAACATTTCTGTTCTGATTTTTGCATAATCATTTCATAGAAATGGGCTAGGCTGTCAAATTGTATGAAGTAATTGGCATTAGACAATCTAATATCAATGACAAACCCATTAAGCCAAAAACAAAATATGTCCATATTTACAATACATTTTATTATTTTTTAAATCCCTGCCACAATATGTTTAGGCATCACGCACCCAAGGGTCCCGAGTGCCTTCTCCGCAGGGGAGCTTGCATGTGGTCGCAGTTCCTGCTGAGAAGGTTAGGTTTGTAGAGTTAGGTTCTCTATGTTTCCTTTCTCCCCCGCGAGGTGACCTACTTTTTTTCTGTGGGGCTCTCCGCCCATGCGGAGGGCCACAGAAGGGACCGTCCGCACGGGCGCTTCTTTCTTCTGTCTTCTTCTCTTTTCGTCCTTCATCTCTTGCCACCTGAGCACAACGCTGTGGTTCCGGCTGTAAGCCGAGTAAATCATCTTAGATCGCTATTGATTGTCTTAGTTTAAGGAAAAGCGGGACAACACAAATATAATAGTAATAAATTATTTTTTAAAACTTGAGACTGCAAATTCTGAATTGAAGTATTTGGGAATTTTGTACTTTAAAAACGCCTCTATGTTTCGAAAAAGAAGTGTCCAATCGAAAAATTATCATGAATGAAATGTGTTCAGAATTTATTTCACATAGGTATGCCATGCAAATTTCAGAACAAAGGCAACACTACAAATGCAGGGTATATTCACCAATTATTTATATACCAGTGTTGGCCATTTTTTGACGTCACGGCTGTGTCAACCCCCTTAACATGAATTCAATCTTACCTTGCATAACCCAACATTACTTGACCTAGCTAAACATATCCTAACCAAGCCTAGCATATTCCTAACCAACTGTTCTGAAATTTCCGTGGCGTATGTAACATGAAATTTTAAACACTTTTTATTCATGGTAATTTTTCGACTGGACTTGAATTGCAAAAATGTCATTTTTAAAAATGGAATTCTGGAGTCAGAGTCGGGCTAAAAATACCAACTCCGACAGCAACTGAGATTCCTACTCCCCCTCAAATCCTCCGATTCAGCTATCCTGCTTCTAAATCCGCATTTGTTAAGGTAAAGTCAACGTGACCATACCACGACTGGGAAATCCACACGCAGTGATATTTGATGCAGATAGGTATAGGCCAACTTCCCTCAGTAGAGCGTACACGGCTATGGTCGACCACAGCAGCGGCAGGCTCGTATGCGCAGACGTACGCCCCCCCCCCTTCCGCCGACCCTTCCATTTCTGTCTAGAGTCAGTCAATCCCCATGCAATAGCATACAGACACTGAGCTGGCTGGTAAACTCAAACTTACGCCCTGTTGCTACTATGGGTATATACAGTAGTCTATAATTTCTTTTGACTGGAATGTACAGTATGAGCTATTGGTGGGAATTTATGTAAATAGCAGGAAATTTTTCATTCGGTGAGGAAGTGAAGATTGTGTCTATTTGCTGCTCATTATTCAGTTCTTTCCAGAATTGTATGGGCATCACTCATCCAGGGGCTAACCCGAGTGCCTTTTCCGCAGGAGATGTTGCAGCTGGTCGCAGTATTTGCTGACGAGGTTAGTTTTTTCATTGTTGAGTAAGTTCCCTGTACTACCCCTGCTGTTCCACTAAGTGTGCCGCCAAATGGTGGTCAGCTCCCGTGTGGAAGGCCACAGAAGAGACTCTCCACATGAGTGTCTCTTTCTTCTGTTTTTTTTTTCTTTTCATCTCTTGCCCTCTGCTGCGTGGCTCAGCGAATTCGTTCAGCCAAGCTGTGTAGGGCTAGAGATGGTCGCGCCTTATTTCCTGTCAGAAGAGGTACACTTGACAAATTAAATTCACAGAACTCACAGTTTTGTGAGTTCGCCATCACTCAAGACCTTCCGGCAGAAATGCTGAGACAAAATGTTTGACCTTCGGCGCGATACGGCTGGGAATCGCTCAACTAACAAACCTCATCACCCACCTGTCGCTCCAGTTCTTTCTGTTACGGAGCTGACTGGCTCCCTGCATCGCTTCCTTTACTTTTCTGAGTCTCTGAAGTATGGAGTTTCTGTAATGCAGTAAGGGGTCCTCTCAGGGGGCACAGGATGGGCCTTTGGCCATACGGTTAGGTTAGCTAGCTTCGCCCACCTGTGCCTGCGCAATTCCTGCACAGCTTTGTGTGCGCCCAGGAGGCAAGCTACCGGAAATGCAGTGGCACTCCCTGAGGCAAATGCCTATAAAGGGGACCGCCGACCGGGCCCCCCAGCTCAGTATCCGCCAATCAATTTTTGTGAGTAGAGCCAATTAACCTCACACCGGCGGTGTAATCCTGTACTAGATCCACCAGTACCTACATACCTGTTACTACACCTGAGGAAGTACTGCATACGTACGGGCGGCGTCTAGAACCGTAGCCGCGTATAATTACATATATAAATATTGTGCGCGTTTGGTGGATTTGCGCGATCGATCGATCGCGCTGCGCAATCGGTGGATGTTGTAGGTCTTAGGCCGTAATTTCGGGTAAGTTCGACTATATTCGGGTTTAATGTCGGGTAGGTTAGGGAAGGCAAGGACTGTTTTTTTTATTTTAAAATTTGAACGATCTACCGAACAGCCATTGCATTGGCGTCATCACATGATGGCAAGCACACACCTACAGTATTTGCACAACGCTATTTTTTATGCATTTAAAAAAAATTTAGGGACTGCTTTAGCATAATTAATACAGGAAGTTTATATAACATACATATATATAATAGAATATTTAAACAGAACAGTCAAATGTGCGCTTATAACAAGAAAATTTAACACAAGTAAGAGTAATGAGGGACAAAAGTATTTGACCAAAATAAATATGATGTTGAATCTTTTATATTTAATAGTATAATTTGATTAAATTAGTTTGAAAATTATTCTAGACCGTTCACAAAATGACTCGAAACAAGTGCAATGTAAACAAACCACAGCCGGCGCAATCATTACCTCTCTAGACCTCGTTGAAATCGCACACACTCTCACTACAATGCCCAAAGTTAAAGAAATCCCTGAAGTTACTCGTAAACGAAATAATTCAACTTCGTAGTGAGGAATTAACTTATAGAGTAACATGTCAATGTATAACTTCATTCAAAAACATTTACCATAGGGTCCTACTTCAAATTTAAAGGCAAGCCCCCACACCACTTTTGTCCAGTGTTATCTACCTTTACCGATGCCAGGCCTGCAGCGCCTCATACGTGGGTAGCACTGGACAACACTTCGAAGCCCGTATTGACCAACATGTAGGTGTATCCAGCCGTACCGGTTTACCACTCGCGAATCCCTCACATTCAGCCCCTCGCCTACATGCTGAGCAAAACAACCATCCCATCAGCAGGAATTATCTTTTCATCATAGACTCTTCCAATCCCATCGAGCTCACAACATTAAGAGTCTCTCCACAAACATAGAACCAAACCTATCCTCAACATTATGACCTCGGCTGTACCGCTCTATTCTGCCCATACTTAGCCTAAATTCTACCGACTGTACAGGAGCTGACATCCAGCCCTTGCACACAACTCCGTTCATTTGCATTTTAGACTTTCCCCCGACAACGTCCACGCTCCCCTTATCGATTAGCAATAAACAAAATTCTTATTTGTAGATTGTAACTTAGGTTTTTTCCTCCTTTTTGCTGAAGATGGGATTTTTCATCCAGAAACGTTAAAATTTCATGTTAGTTGACTTGCATTTATTAATATTCTATTATATATATGTTAGGTATATATATAAACTTCTTGTGTTATTTATCCTAAAGCAGTCCCTAAATTTTTTAAAATACATAAAAAAATAGAGTTGTGCAAATACTTATGTTTAGGCACTGTATGTTATAGGGCCCGGCAACCCCAGGGGAGCTCGGGTTAGGTTACCTTAGCCATTAGCTAGGCCTTCGGGACGTCTGTCTTTCGTGTCCACCTCGCTTCCTTCCACTTTCACATTCGTACTGATTTTACTTTTGTCTGTCGTTCTTCTTCTTTCCCGACTTGCTGTTCCCATGCGCTTGGATTCTGTGTGGGAGCACCTTCGTGGTTAGGTTCCACATTTATATCGGTATCCTACATACCCGTTCTTCCATCGCATGATCTAATTGGTGGTCAAAACGCTGGCTCTAACTTCTTAGTATGAGAAACTGAATTGGTAAATTAAAATTCGAAGTTCCCAGCAGGATAAATTGTTCGTTATCATGTAGACTACTCTTCGTGCAAGTTTTGGGCAGTAAAAGAAAAAAAAATTAACCGTCTCCTAAGAGGCTTCTTATAAATAAACCCAAGCATGTTTTATCTAACAATATTTCTCATTGATTTGGAGTGCTAGTTATCGGATAGTTAAAATTGATTGGTGAACTTGGATTAAACTGTGACAATCGCCAACATGCGATGAAAAACTAACCCTCAATTTAGTTTACATGGAAATGCTGATGGAATTTTTCTCTGACGTATGTTTTCTTGACAGTCTTTTTAGCGCAATGAATTACACTCATGACTTACTTTCAATTTGAAAGTAAGACCAAAATCCTCTGAAAGCTCCAAATGATTTTGGTCTGTGCTCTACTGCGTATTGTAAAAAGCATCGGGCCCGCTCCACGCGATAGTTTTCTGTCCAGCGCTCTCACTTCCCAGTATTCGAATGGGCTGTTGTGTCTGTGCGGACTGCGGAAACGGATATTCATTTCTGAGTAGCCAAAGGGTCAAAATTCGATGAGACACAGAAAATATCTTAGTGACACTTGCTAGGCGAGTAGACATGCGGCAGTGACACTTGCTAGGCGAGTAGACATGCGGCAGTGACACTTGCTAGGCGAGTAGACATGCGGCAGTGACACTTGCTAGGCGAGTAGACATGCGGCAGTGACACTTGCTAGGCGAGTAGACATGGCGGCAGTGACACTTGCTAGGCGAGTACATTCCTGCCAACTTTGTATAGACTTTGTGGATAAATTGTGTTAGACTCACAATTGTGTTTGTTTTGACGCAACTAAATGTAATGAACGTGCAGGGCAAAAGACTGTCGTCTGCAGCGGGCTCAATACTGAGAATATAAATCTGATTTGTTCTTCAAATTCAACTCCAACCCGCATGTCCAGTTTTTAGTAACTGCTTATAAAACTTATGAAGTATCAAGTTACGGTCCCTTAGTGGACATATGAGGGGGCCCATAGGCCAGAGAGTTAGATTTGTGTGGGTTTGCTCATCCTATGTTGAAGGGAGCAGCAACCCCAGGGGGTTTGTATAGGTGATCCTAGCCATTAGCTAGGCCTCGATTCGTCTGTCGTGCGTGTCCAATTTGCTCCCTTCCAATTTCATACTCCTACTCATATTACTTTCTTCTGTTCTGCCTCTTCTTTTCGATTTGCTGTTCCCATGCGGGTTAATCCTGTGTGTGGAACACCTTCGTCCATGGGTTCCCCTTATCTATCGACATACCAAATGTCCCTTGTTTCTTTCTCTGTGAGATTGCCTTTGGGGTTGAAACGGAGACATAAACTTCAATAATCGAATCTCTAATCAAGGTACGGTTCTCTCTCATAATATCTTAGACTATTGAAAACAAATAACCCCATATTTTTTAACGAAGCACTACCCTATTATAATGACAGAGATACACTATTGTAATGCCGTTTTAAGCATCAGTGGTGATGAAAAAGTTATATAATAACTTTCTCACAATGGTCTATTTGCAGGTGGTGAAGAGGCCCACAGCTCTGGCCGTCAAACCTCTCAGCTCAATGACGGCGGACACGCACATTCTGCTGTGGTGGTCGAAGAAGGACATTCATACTTCGCTTTGGACGGACTCGCCCCTATAAAGCTGGAGGATCTCGTGTATGACGCCAACTAGCCTCTTATGAGCAAGTTGTGGATTAATTGGATTTGGTTGACCATAAACAGAGTACAGTATTCTTTTAACACGATCCTGTTAGTTTTCTTAGCCCCTGTCTACACATGCTAAGTCTGATATGGACCAATGATATCGTGCAGGCAGTATGGAACTTCCCTTGACGTCTTCACCTGAGGTGTAAGAAACTATTCAAGAATTGACGGCCATTCCACCAAATCCAGGCCCCGATCCCCATGGCCTGCGAAAAGAAAACTGAAAACCCGCCAAGGCAAGCTCAGCGTCGTGCCTTCTGCCAGCCACCAATGTCTCGGAGCAGCACACGACATCCACACCACGGGCGAGACTCACAGTCAAGCTCCGCGAGGTTCGCATGCAGTCCTCTAGAGGAGACGACACCCCCGAGCCTGACCCGGTCTCGGGTTACTTTCATCATCCCCACAGAGAAGTAAAAGAAAAGAGAAAACAGTAATATACAAAGGAGAAGAAAGAAAAAAATCGCATATACAAGTGGCAAGCAGAGGCAGGAAGACGGTCCACTCGGCAGAGCTGCTTACCGAGGAAGGCTTACATAACCTTCAGGTTCGCCAGGTTATGGGGTGGATCGTCACGGTGGACATGTGGGTGCCTCCACCATCCTTCCATGGCCCAGCTGCTCACAGCACATGATTAGTACAGAAGAAAAATAAAGTAGAAGAAAGACGAGGAAGAAAATAAAAGACTCGATTGCACCATCGAGAGGGAGGGAGAGGAGCTGACTGTGGAATGCCGTGCACACGGCTATGGCAACAACCAGGTTATCTCCTCTCTGATTGCCGTTGGCTCATTGGAGCTGATCCCACTTTCATACGCATTTCCTCGCATGAGGGTTCCCACAACCCACCTTCTCAAGGCTCATAAGCCTACTAAGCTACAGCCGGTGGCCAATGAGAAGGGATTCAAATTTAGTCGCTTGGAATCGACCTTGCGTTGGTCGCCTCTTACGCCACGTGCAGGATGGGAGTGGTATTTTAAAGCCCCCTCTCCAGGGTGTGGTCATACACTGTTAGCATCAAACGAGCAGCGATGGTATATAAATGCTAGAGTGGTTATACTGTTTATGGAATTCCAGGCTAAAATCCAATTGTATAATGAGCAATGCCATATAATAAGGCAACAATGTCGCTCGGAACTGCGCACTTGTTAATCTGTAAAAAAATCATTAGAAAGTAAAAACCTCGGAAGTGACACGGCAAAGCTGATAACATGGCTATAGGACTCCGACCCAACAATGGCCTGTGCCCGGAATATTACTGCAATGTAAGTAAATTACAAAAAGCATAATTTGGGAACGGCGAGTGTGCATAATTTCCAGTCCTACGTAGATGGAATTCACTAGGTAACAAAAGTAACGTGAGGTGAACTTGTCACGACGGTCCAGACAAATTCCAAACCTCAGACAAAAGATCACTTCAAGGACCGGCTAGTGTATAATTTCCGGACTGTGTCAATAGCTGCAGCTCCAATGGGTCGGCCAGTGCGACAGGTTCTGAGCTTCTCAACACCAGCGGGGGTCCGCAGCAGCACCACCAATAGAGCGCTCGGTGTGAGGCGCCTCAGCTACAACAGCCACCACTTTCGGCACGCTCAGCCCAGCCACCTGCAGCAGATGTTTGAAATGGTAGAAATGTGAAATTGATGGGGCCCAGACTTCGGATGAACTTTGGACGACTCTTGATAGTGATGGAGGACTTATGGCGATGACACACGCTAGTCAAAAGAACGAGTATCGTCATCTTTTCGTCGGAACTTCATGTTGAACTCTTGGAAACACAGTTTTCAGATTGCCAAGAAATGGCGTAAAAATGTTTACCGTCAGTTCAGTTTACTCCCTTAGTGCTGTGAGTTAACTTTCGGACGTATAATTATATCTGGAGGAAGCTATAACTCAAAATTCTATGCAAGTGTGTGCTATTTAAAAGCGCTTTAACACGTTCGGATGAAAAGATGACTGAACTCGTTCTTTTGGCTAGCGTGTGGCATCAGCATTACACTCAGCACTGCGCTGAGTTTGAGAGAAGATTTAACAACTGGCAAAATCTTGATGGTGTGTTTTCGGCGCGAGATGGGCATGATGCCTGCGGCGCTAGTAACCGATCCTACCATAATAATGAAAGATTTCCTCAGGTTTGCCGTGTAAGCAAAGGTAAAGGTAATATCGACTTGACCGCACCCTCAGTTGGGAAACCCACTCGTAGTGGTTCGTGCTGCAGTTATAGGCCAACTGGCCCCTGGTGAATAAATACAGCTGCAGTCATCACGAATCATTAAGAACGATGGCGCCATCAACGGAAGGTACCACGACCTGCGCCCCTCCTGCCCTCCCTATCTCTGCAGAAGGCAAGTTTCCCCACGGCAGCTGTGCATACAGTATATATCTAGGGGAATTACCCAAATAATGATGGTTTTTGGAAGTAGAGTTCGGCAATTGAGTAATTCCTATATTTCTGCTGAGTCAGTGCAGCCAGCGCCGCGAAAGAGCGCACGCGTCAGGTTTGGCATTGATGCTGTATCATCTGGCGTGTGACTTCAGCAGGCATCTGCTGCTACCGTGTGTAGCTACAGATAAACACTTCGGAACTTTCCAGCCCACGACCCACTGAGTTCCGCTTCACTGGACTAAATGTGGTAGCTATACAAAGTACAAAGATGGACTAAACTTGGTAACAACCCTGCTCTGGGGTACCTATTCAACACAGGCTAGTGTTTTTTAGCGGAAGAAATAACGGGAACAGGGAACCATTTGCCCCGGACTTATACTTTCTCCGATTGAGGTCCGGACGGATCGACATACAGACACGGTGAAAACTACACATCCTCGCGGAAACTTCGCTGGCTACATACATAAATATCACTCGGACTGTTTCTCCCTGTATGATCGTCATGGTCGTGGCAATAGAGGCCTAAACTATTCACTGTAAAATAGCTGGAAATTTTGAGATAGCTGGTAGCTAATAATGATAATGATATGATTATTATTCACTGTAAAAATAATGGAAGTGAATTGGTTTCTTCGGGCTTGGCTCGCTAGTATATGGGTACTTATATAGGCGCGACACCGTAGATAATCGCCTTCGTTTAAAGGTGTCTCGTCGTCCGAAAATGGCAATTTTTCTCATATATTCAATCACCTCATGGACGCACGGATATGTAGCCGTGGGAGCATCTTTGTGTAAACTGAAACGCGGAAGAAAACAGTTGCTTGCAATTTTTTGGTACTTGGCGTTTTCATTAGTCAAGACTGCGGGACATCTAACTTTCGTGCCCACCTCGCTTCCGTCCTAATTCAAGCTTCTGCTGATGATGCTTTGATTTGTTCTTCC
Organism: Parhyale hawaiensis; assembly: GCA_001587735.2. NCBI lineage: Eukaryota > Metazoa > Arthropoda > Malacostraca > Amphipoda > Hyalidae > Parhyale > Parhyale hawaiensis. The sequence continues at coordinate 7,777,948 of LQNS02278186.1, forward strand.
TATTTTTCGATTTGCTGTTTCCATCAAGGGTCCCGAGTGCCTTCTCCGCAGGGTGTGTAGCATCTGGCCGTAGTTACTGCTGAGAAGGTTAGTTTTTCAGAGTTAGGTAGGCGCTCTATATTCCTTTCTGTCCCGCGAGGTGGGCCGCCGATCGAGGTGACCGACTTTTTCTGCGGGGCTCTTACCTCGCCCGTGCGAAGGGCCACAGAAGAGACCGTCCCCACGGGCGCTTCTTTCTTCTGTCTTCTTCTCTTTTCGTCCTTCATCTCTTGCCACCTGAGCACAACGTTGTGGTTCCGGCTGTAAGCCGAATAAAAATCATCTTAGATCGCTATTGATTGTCTAAGTTTCAGAAAAAGCGGGACAATACCAATATAATAATAAGAGCCTTAGGTCGCGGGATGTGACCCGGCGCCAGAGTGTAGAGCCCAGCTCAACCAATCCAATTATTGGGTCGTGAAATCCCCTCGATGATAATGATATTAATTTTGTTTCCATGCGTGTTGATTTTGTGCGGGAACGCCCCATGTATGGGTTCCATGTTTCCGTTGGCATACTATATGTTCCTTGCTTCTTCCTCTGTTTTAAACGCTGTTATAGCACTAACGCAGACTTGAACTGTTCAATACAATCATGCTGTACATTTATACTTTTTATTTTATGTATAGCGTGTACACACTACCTCGACTACTAAGTACGCCCGAGGGAAGAATGATTATATGCGCAATATGAGCTTTCCTTTGAAAACGCACCTTTGAGTTATGAAGGTTATCTGCGGTATAGCGTCTATGTTAAAGGGCCTTTTCTGTAAAGGGCGTCGAGAGGTGACTCACGTCACAGGCATAAATGTTGGACTAATCTCGAAGTTAAGGCACCTATATCTGAAGGCGATGCACGTTGTTGGGGCGCCTATCTGAATGTTTTTTTTTGGAAAAGTGAACCAAAAGGGCGACTAATGTTACAGGCGATAATGTGCTAACATTCCGATACGGTGTCTATAGTGGGTAAAATTTTTTGTCACTGGTGCACCTTTCGGCAAATTACTCGAGGGGCAACTCGTGTTATAGGCGAAAAAAGCGTATAAATGCCGGTAAGCCGCCAATAATTGGAGATTTTCGTCGTTGGTGTACCACTCGGCAAAAGGTGGCTCAAGGGCAACTCATGCTATAAGCGAAAAAAGCGTAAACATCCCGATAAGCTGAATATGATGGGATATTTACGTCGTTGGTGCACCTCTCGGAAAAAAGTAATTCATGTTATAGACGAAACAAGTATCTGAGCATTACGAGCCTAGAACAAAAGGTGATTTGCGTTGTTTAGGCGCCTAATGGCGACGAAAATCGCCCATAGTGCCGATGAATATTTCTTACTGGGTGGAATGTGTACACAGTACTTGTGTAGGACGCTCCTGTGTGATTTTCGCTGCGTTCTGCGAATTTGTTTGGCCGAGTGTAGAACACACGTGCAGTAGTGTGGACAGGGCTCAGTGGGGTGTGCCAACAGAGACTCGGTGATTTGTTTGCCCCTCAGTTTGTACCTCCTAGTGCCATTTTACCAACTGCATATTACCCTTGGCTGTTACGTATTTGCATCTTCTGTCACATGTATGCTGTGTAAGACAAGTGCCTAATACTGACGAGTTTTGCGTTTATGACTAGATACAAGTATGAGCTTTGCCATTCAGCAATAATAAAATGAACGATGTTACTTCAGCTTTCTACGTAGTAGCTTTCGAAAGTGCTCACTTACTGCACATCGAATGGCATTATAGTTCCTTTTGAAAAAATCGTTTGAAAAAGAATATCATCCAATCCTTCATGCACGTAATGTAATTTTAGTGTAGAGTTTTTATTTCAGTCTGCAAAGTAGCCTCATGATTTCTATTTTCACTTCTTGCGCCCCACCTTTTTCGGTGATTTTGTGCTTTGTGGACTCCATGGAAAAAATTGCGCTTTGCTCTGAACGAAAAAACTCGGCTCTTGCCCACCTCTGTTATTTAGTAAATCCTTTTAACAAAGGGTTGTTGTCACTAACTGAAAGCAGACTATTGCTGGCTTGAGAATTCGCTTCATCATCATGCTTCAGGTGCTTGTCGGTATGATGTCTAGATTGTTCAAGTTGCAGTCATATAAAAACCCGTGGCTGCCTGACTGCAGAAGTTGGCACGGAGTGTGCCCAATGTCACACTTTCCCAAATTATGCAATATTTTCATGACAGCACTGGATGCAGTCTCGAGCTTGCTGCCCACGTAGCAACTTTTGTTGCCGCTTATAATCTAGAGGTAACTCAACTAATCTGACTGCTCAGTCATGGCCGTGGCTTGAGCATGACGTCTATGAACATCATGCATTAATTCTTGAAATATTCTTTATGTGCTTAAACACTCATAATTATTAGCGTTGATTAAGAGTTCACTGTTGCAACTTGCTCTGGTGTGGAAATTGCGGTAGCAGCTTATATGTTCGACAATTTTTTATACAGTTAAACTTTACGCAAGCTGAAGCCGTGCCGCGGCTACCTAAACGGATTATGCTTAGTTGAGTTACCTCTAGGCTGCTAGCGGCAGCGAAAGTTGTTATGTGGGCACCGGGCTTTACTTTATTTACTCAGTTTCGAGGGTCTCACTTTCAGGCGTTCTCTCGGAATTGAGTCTTTGTTTGAGGAATTTTGCTGTACGCTTTACGGATCTGGCTTTAATGGCCTAGCTTATGTATCAATCAATAGCTTCGACTAACTATAAAGGGTTGTAGTTGTCACTAATTAAGGACAGTTTTGTATGCCGCGGTTACATTAGAGTGCAACCCTCTCATGTGATTGTGATGCTTGGGCCGGTATAGGATGGGTCACATCGTTCACACGTCGTAAGGGTACTAACTAGGTTGCAGAGTCAGTAATTTAGATTGGGTGGGGCTAGTGGTCGGAATCGGAACTGACTAAAACTCAGGCGTCGTAGTCGGATTTCAACCGTCCGACTCCAAGATGCAGGATATTACACAGTAAAGCGCCATTTTGTGGTTGTGGTGACTCAGCAAGCAAAGGGTGATCCGCAAGTCTCTAGAATTAGGCTAGCTAGGTCCTTCTATTCTGTGGTAGGAGAGCAGCGTCTCCAGAGGGACCTGTAAGTTGTTTTAGACTGAGCTGCACCTTCGGGACGCTCATCTTTCGTGCCCACTTTACTGTCTTCTACCATGATAGGTTGTTCTGCTTCTGATGCTCTGTGCTGCTTTTCCTTTTCTTTCCCGGCTCAGTTTTCTCATACGCGCTGATACTGCGTGGGAGCACTCACGTGCGGGGGTTCCTCTTTTCGGACGCACTATTTGTTCCTTCCACTTTCTCGTTAGTCACGCCTTTCCAGTTGTCGGGGAAGCCTGAAATAACTTGCATGAAATTTCTGTAAATTTGGTGTTAGAATTTTATGCGCACCATGTTTTCTGCACTGACATTCATACCTTCTTTGTTATGGCACCGCAGCGACGAATCTGGATGCAGCGACCTCCGGCACCGACTATGGCAACGCACCTGCAGCACATGACAGTGGCAATGGACCCGCAACGCATGACCGTGGCAACGGACCAGCAGTATATGGCAATGGCAACGCACCAGCACCACATGACAATGGCAACCGACCAGCAGTATATGGCAATGGCAACCCACCAGCACCACATGACAGTGGCAACGGACCAGAAGTATATGGCAATGGCAACGCACCAGGAGTACATATCAATGGCAACAGACTAGCAGTATATGGCAATGGCAACGCATCAGGAGCACATAACAGTGGCAACGGACTAGCAGTATATGGCAATGCACCAGCAGCACATAACAGTGGCAACGGACTAGCAGTATATGGCAATGGCAACGCACCAGCAGCACATAACAGTGGCAACGGACCAGTAGTATATGGCAATGGCAACGCACCAGCAGCACATAACAGTGGCAACGGACCAGTAGTAAATGGCAATGCACCAGCAGCACATAACAGTGGCAACGGACTAGCAGTATATGGCAATGGCAACGCACCAGCAGCACATGACAGTGGCAACGGACTAGCAGTATATGGCAATGGCGACGCACCAGCTGCTCAAAGCAATGGCGACGTACCCGCAGGAAGTGACAGCATCGAAGCACCTACAACAGCTACTGACGCAGCTAACCAGACACCGCTGACATATGGGTGAGTGCCGTGCTTGTTATCTAATGAAAGCCGGGCTGGGTTCACGCCAGTGGCTCTCAGTGTACATAGTTGTATTCTAGCCTCCAGCGAGGTTCAGCTTAGGCGCCACTAACTTTAACGGCCGATGTCTGTGTTACCATTGCGAGTAAACAGTGGCGGGGGCTGCGCCTCAGTCGGACCAGAAATCCCGAAAGGCGTTTGTGTCATTGACGCTATCGGTGTAGAGCCAATTCACTATTCACCTTCAGGGCAACTTGAGTGCTAACACATTGAGTTCCAATATTATTACATGTTAAAACGCGCTTTAAATTAGGTGATGGTCGAAAGTTTGCGATTGGTATGATACTTGATATAGTGTACTACGTTTATCTATTGTTGCTGCGGAAGTTGAGATTTTGAACAATTTTGTTGGTTTGAATCATGCGAGAGCTAAGCTTATGCCGCAGTAATGCATTCTGATATGTTGAGTTGGATCGATGCATGGAAGCGCTAACGAATGTCCCCGGTGTGAACCCGGCGGAAACCAGTGCCAAACGGGCCCTTTCCCTGCCCCAATATATTTAGGCATCACGCACCCAAGGTTCCCGAGTGCCTTATCCGCAGGAGATGTTGCAGCTTGCCGCAGTTCCTGCTGACGAGGTTATTTTGTAAAGTTAGGTAGGTTCTCTACTTTCCTCTTTCTGTCCCGTGAGGTGGGTTTACTGGTACGACCTGGTACGCGGAACATCTCTAGTCTCTCTCGTGTGGAAGGACACAAAAGGGGCCGTCCACTTGAGTGTCTCCTACTCTACTTTGCGTCTTGTTTCCCTGCCTGTAGTAGCGCACGTGGCCACCACGCCTACCCAATATGCGGTATTTGAATACTGCACAAGTAGTTTCTCTGTTGAAACGCCTGAGTTGCGGCTACGGAGGTTAAACAAAATATATAATAATATAATAACCAGTGCCAAGATTTATCAAGGTAGGTACAAGCTTGTAAAGTCCGGCCCGTGTTGTATCTCGCTGTTGCCACTCGTGAGTTCATTTACGAAGCACAAGCGCCCCTTGGTGGGTGAGAGCCCAAGTAGCATGCAATGAGCTCTCTCATTGGCCGGGGGTGCTCAGGGGCCCGTGCGTAACATTTTATGGTTACGACTAGAGAAGCACTCTGAGAGTGCATACCTCCGCCAAGCAACTCAATGGTAATGAGAAAAAAATCAAATTTGTCCTGAAACCAGGGTTTTTATTTCATCATCACAAAGATTTGGTTATTTGTGTATCTTGAAATTTCTGACAGTTCTAGTTTTATTGGAGATCCATCCATAATGTTTTGAGTTATATTCGGATAAAGTCAAACATATTGTCGGACACAAACGGATCAACAGATCATCATCAAAGTGCGATCATTTGATCCTTTTTGTGAAAATTGGTTCTTAACTTATTAGATAGGCGGCAGTAGACGGACCAACAGGCCCATTCCCAGAGAGATACTGGGACTCACGCTCCGGCCCTCTACGAGCTATTGCCATTATGTCCCTATCATTTAGATGTGTGAGGAAATTTAATTATGTTGCATAGAAGAAACATTTAGACAAATTCACGGATCTTCACCAAAAGTGAATCTTCTGTGCATCCTAACATTTATCATCATACCTATTAATCCCTGTAAATTTCATAAAGATCTGTTCATAACTTTTCGAGTTATTGTGGTTGCAAACTTAAAAAAGTCACCTCTTTGGTGGAGCTAGTATCAAGCGTGGGGATCATACGTCTTGTTCCTCTCGGAACGTACAGATCTTATAAAGTACAAGGTAGTAAATCCTATAGTGTTGTAACATTTGTAGATGTAGGAATATAGGCCGAGATTTACAAAGTCGGAGTCCGACATTGTTAGGAGTCGGAGCTGAAAAATTTGCCTGTTCTAGGAGTTGAGAGTCAGTGAGAATGGGCTGGTTTTGTTGAGGAAAGATATCTGACTGGACCCAGTAGTCGGAGTCGGAATGGATCAATCCAACTCCATAAAACTATTGAAAACCTAGAAAGTCCTATTATCCATGCCATTATTGTAATGCTACATTACCCAGAACTTGTTATCTTTTGCTGCATATTGTCCAGCTTGCTGAGTTTCCCTCTGCTTACAAGCGCGATAACGGCATTTCCCTAGTAGTGCTGGTCCTATACTCTTACCTTGCTGCTTTCTTGGGTGATAATGCTAATGCTAGTTGTAACTTGGGTTAAAACTTTGCAAAATGTGCCCATATTCTGTCCAATTGTATGAGTGAATTTTGATTTCTTGCATTAAGTATGATACCTATGCATACTCTTCGCTAGTAGGTATAAACTATGATAATCAAAATTCAGTCGAAGAATTGGACAGAATATGCCTGCATATTTTGCCATATTTTGCACCATTCTAGCCTAGTTATAATGGTCCATAGTTCCGTTATTTACATGATATTGGCCTCTACCATAGTATGTGATTATTGATTATCACCCGCGAGTGAAGCAAAGAGTGTTGATAATGTTTTCATTGGAGATGTAAGTCTATTTGTTGGTCAGTTTGTCTGTGCATCCCAAAAGAAACAGTAGGAGTTGAGCCATCATCACCATCTTTTTCGGGCAGTCAGGTGGGTTGCCTTAGTAGTGAAGAATGCCAAAACTAGAATAAGCTGGCCATTAACAATGACGGCGTTAAATTGGTAACTCCTGACTTAGCACTTTCAGCTCCTTCCCCCCCCCCCCCACTGCGAGTGATGGTCTTTCGCCACGAGGCGTTCTAGTTTAATCCTTGTCCTTATTTTATTATAGGCCTCTCTTTCTCAACTTCGCATCACAGCTATCAGAGCACTTCATGCTGCTGCTGCTGCTGTGGTTAAACTAAGACTCTAATAATCCTACTGTCCGATCCCTGCTTTTTGTAATGATAGAGTAATGTTGCAGTCGGTGCACTTGCTGTCCGGTACATGGACCGCTCATCACCAGCCTGCTCAAGAGCATCAAGGACACGACGGTTGCCACCAACCTGTGGGTAACTGACCACCAACAGGACTACCCGCGCTCTCGACGCCGTGAAAAGATTCTACGTCCAGCGTCAACGTTAGAAGAATTGGATGCCCTTGTTAAAGTTGATAATTTGGTGAGTGTTAACCTTTTCTCTCGTAGCGTGGTCTGTGGTACATTTCTAATTGGGCTGTTTCTACGAGAAAGGTAATTTAATTCGGGAGAGAATGGGTTGTATCAGTGTTGATGCTGTGTGTTTTTCGGACAATATTCTTTCCTATTCAACGGTGCTGTGCTTGGCCGAATAAGACTAAGCCCCGGCCCCATCGAAGCAACAAACGACGTTTTACACAACAAACTTCTTGCATATAAAAAAACTTAGCTAGCACAGGGCACACCAATTTAGCTACTGTCCCCACCGACACAACCAAGTTTTTACGACACACTATCGCTCTCAGACGCCATGTCTCCAGCAAAAAAATTGCATTGCATCGCTTTTTGTGTGGGCGGGGCCCGGCCAAAGTCTGTGGTATTGAACAGTCAGCCATTGTGTTCGCACTCAGTGGTATCACGAGTCACCATTGTTAGGATCCCAGTTTTTCGCGGGTGCGGTGGTTAACCTAAGTGCATAATAATAAAAATATCATAACTCTGAGATGAGTGTGTTGTATAAATGAAAATACAGTAGGCATTACAGTGATTGTGAACGTCCCATTGCATCTGTTGTCTCGTAATTGCAATAAGTTAACTTGCTAGGAATTATGTATCAGCATTTACTTTACAGTTCAGTTTAGAAGCTTTCTCCACCTTTCTGAAGTTACTAGGACATTCAGTGGTCAATTTGTTTTTAAATTGTACGCAAATAAAAGTTTGCTGTTGCAAGAGTCACTATACGACGTTTCGGCCTTGAACACTGGCTATCATCAGATTTAAAGTTCAGAAATACTGTACCGTAGCTATGTTGTCTACAAAATACAAAAGATTATTAAGTCTACTGCACAAACATGGCTAGGTTTCTAGAAGATAATACTGCACGAAATACATCTAATTTGCAACTTCAATAAATTCTAAAATTCTAAATCGTAATACTCTTGCACAAAATACACTCGGTAGGCTATCTAGTTGTATTATCGCATCATTTTAAGAAAATTGACTGGTGAGTGTCTTAATAACTTCAAGAAGGCAGGGAAAGCTTTTAAACTGAAGTTAGCTTACTGTGTTACCACTAAGCCCCATTTAATAGACATAGGATGGGCCATAGGGCTAGATTACTCAGTTTTACCAATCCTATGCTATGGGGAGCAGTGACGCCAGGGGGGCCCTGTAAGTTACCTAAGCCATTAGCTAGGCATTCTAGACGCCTTTCCTTCGTGTCCCTTTTGCTTTTTTCCATTACCGTATTATATTCCTTCTGAAGACGCTTTATCCTGCTCTTCCTCTTCTTTCTTTCCAGTGTGGTAACACTTCGTGAATTGATCCCACGTTTCTATCGATGGGCTGGGCCATAGGCAATAGGGTTAGGTCAGTTTAGGTTCGCCCAACCTATGGTACGGGTAACAGCGCCCCCAGGTGGACCCTGTAGGTTACCTTAGCCGTTAGCTAGGCCTTCTGGACCTTTGTCTTTCGCCCTCACTGTGCATCCTTCCGATTTCCTTCTCCTACTGATCTTGCTTTCTTCTGTTCTCCCTCTTCTTTCTCAACTTGCTGTTCCCATCCTCGTTGATCCTGTGTATGAACACCCTCGTGTATACATTCCTTGCGTCTATAGTCATAGTATGTGTCTCTTTTTTCATCCTCTGTGATATCGCCTTTGTTGTGGAAACGGAGGCTTACACTTCTGGTTGTAATAATAATAATAATTTTGCTGATATGCTTTATGTCCCTTCTTTCTTTCTCCATGAGATCTCCTTTGTAGTGGAAACGGAGGCCTCAATTGCTGAGTATATGATGATAATTACCGCTGTCGTCGGACCGACAGGTGGAGATACTGGCTGTGTGCGAGCGGTCTACTCTACAAGCCACCATCCGGTCCATGCTGAAAGCCCTGCTCAGAAGAAGCCTGGCTCTGCACTTCTCCTTCACTGGCATGGATTCCCGAAGACAGAAGACCAAGTACTCGCTGAAGACGCATGCGGCTTATGAAAAAATATTAGGTAAGTGGTGTTGCTCTTTGATGGTTTATAGTGCTTCTTATTCGTCCAAACAGTTTATTCCATTTCCTTTTATGGAAGGGTCCGAATGCGAAGAAATCGGCGATTGAACGAAAGAGGCGACGCGTCTCGGCTTTGCCCTACCCGACATAATAAAGCGAGAAGATGTTAGTGATGATGCATTCCCTCCGCCCACTTATAGCAAACGTCCATCACCCAGCCAACCCTCAGCGAGGGTTGTGTGCTGCTGCAGTGGGGTTGATAGTGGGTCGCTCTTGCCGACATGTTATTTTTTTCTTTCTTATAAGTTTGAAGTCATATAACTTTGCACCCACTGCACTCTATGGGGCAAAATTGCTTCAAATAAAGGAGTAAACCTTTCATTAACTATTCTAGAAAAAGAAGACTCTGTGATTGCCGTAACCAAACATCTGGGGATGTCAAGAGAGACAATCTATCAGCTGAAGCGGTCGGGGACAAAATTACTAACAGAAACGGTACCACAGAAGAAGTCAGGCTCTGGCACACCTTAGAAAACTACACTGAGAACAAATAAGCTTCAGCAGCGTGAGGTTTCCCAAATCATGCTTTAATTGCCAATGAACTCAAAAACAAACACCCTGAGCTCCTCTAGAACGTCGTCCAACAAGTACAATTCACGATCGCCTGCAGAATGACCTGGGTCTTCCTAGTCGGCGTGGCAGATAGAGTCCCATGCTCTTCATGTTTGACGTTTCAGTTTCCCATTTCTAGCATAGTTAAGGGCTTACTCCTTCATTTAAAGCATGTTTTGACCGATCGTGTGCAGTAGGTGTAAAGTTACAGAACTTCAAACTTATAAGAAAGAAAACAATAACAAGTCGGCAAGAGCGACTCTCTATCAACCTCACTGCAGCAGCACACAACCCTCGCTGAGGGTTGGCTGGGTGATGGACGTTTGCTATGAGTGGGCGGAGGGAATGCATTATCACTTAACATCTTATCGCTTTATTATGTGGGGTTGGGCAAACGAAATACGAACTCACATTTCTCGTGTAAAGTTTTTCCTGTCATTGAAGGGTAGAGATTTTTTTTTTGCCGGTACTGTACCTAAATCGCAGGGTTGGCAAAAACCATGGTTTTTGTTTAAAGCGAAAAAAAAACTAAAACCGAAGTTTTCTTTGTTTATTTGATTTTTTTATGTTTTGGAGTTTTTTCTAGTTGTAGGAATTTTATCCAACATTTAAGGGATTTTCTTCTTTGTAAACATGTTGCTAGCTAATCACCAACAATCTTAGTCACTTTATTTCTACTTCGCATTGCGGAAGAATGATTTTAAGAAAATGGTGCTAAACAAAACCATTTATCAGACTGCCTGTATTTGCTATGGCTGCGCTTAATATCCAATCTGCAGAGGTGCTGTGATTTACAATTGCAATATAAAATCCTTTGGAAAAAACTTCCAACACTTCAAAATACAAATACAACGTACAGAAATAGCTAGCTACTAGCGAATTGAAAAGAGTAATCAACTAAAGAAACTAAAATAGCTATAAAATCCTTCAGAAAACTTAGAAACTCTTCAAAATACAAAGAAAACATACAGAAATAGCTAGCTACTAGCTGATTAAAAGTAGAGTATTGAACTGAAGAAAGTGAAATAGCTGCTGTGTATGCCTACGTACTTCTCATGTGCTCACTAGCTCATAGCAACTTAAACTTCTACTTCTAATTTTCAGTAGCTGCTAGCATACCAGAATATAATGAAGTAACACAAAATTCTATAGGTTATAAGTTTTTTATAAACATAAGCAATGCTTGGCCCTATTTGTCCCAACAGTTATACGGATTCCTTAATAGAAACACTTTAACTCATCCTCTCAGTTGTGTAAATATAATTAAGTACCTAATTTCTAGAAGTAAAACTGTATATTGTGCAATATTTGTGAATTAAAAAAAAAAAAATTGAACAAAAAAAATACACCAATTTTTTTTTTTTTTGTTGTTGTTGGTTTAAACCACTGTTTTTTAGTTGGTTTGAACCAGCCAATCCTATATATTCATACTCCCTAATCCGCCCTACTCATGGACTTTCATCATTTTACTTACGGTAATCATACCATAAGTGAATCGGTTTTACGTCACGATCTCCCGCATCTCCCAAGTAAGGATATCGGGCTTGGACGGTGCCTAGCTAATGCCAGGACTTTGCTGGAGCTTAGGCCCTTTATTCACCGGATGCCCTTCCGACCGTGAACCAATGATGCTCGCGGGACTCGAACGCTCAACCTGCTGATGCAGCATCGAGCGCTCTAACCACTACGCCATAAGTATTATTATTATATTATATACAGTACTGGCCAAATTATTATGGATTTTTTCAAAATCGAACATTTTTCTACAAAAAGGTTAATTAAACCAATTTCATTGATTGCAAATGGATTTATTTTAATACACTGAAGTAGTGATACCTCTTGAACATTCATTAATTTTTGTTTGACAACTTTTAGCAGCCGTAACTGCTTTAACGGTTGGCAAAACCGCATTAGACCGGCCACAGTCGATGCACGCAGCGTACTTGGCCTCAGTTGTCATATTGCTGTTGCGTGTGATTGCTTCATGTCTGCCTCTTATCAAGTGTCATTGTTGTCTGTAATTCTCCTACTCTCCAGTGATTGCTAATAATAGTGTTTCTTCTTCATTTACGTCTGATTAAGTGTTAACAAGAGACTGTAAATAAAATGGGTAAATATTGTGACATGAGTCCTCACAAAGTTGGTCATATACAAATTTTACCTAGTGATATTCCATTGAAACAGAGAGAAATTGCGAGAAAAGTAGGGGTTTCAACACAAACCGTAAGTTTCATAAAGAAAAAATAGTGATGGTGTCGATTTGGCTTCAAAAAAGGGTTGGAAAATGTGGCCGAAAACGAAAAACAACTCCGAAAACTGATGAACAAACATTAAAAATGGCCATTAAAGACAGAAGAACATGGTGCAGGAACATTTCTGCACAGCTGGCGGTGCAGGGTATTAGCCTCTCCAAAAGAAGAGTGGACACAAGGCTTTTGGAAAGTGGTGTGAAAGCATACCGCCCGAGAAAGAAGCCTGGATTATCTTAGCCAATGATAATGGCATGTCTTGCCTAGGCTAAGAACCACGTTAATTGGACTTCTGAACAGTGGGAGACGGTAAGAATGATATTAGCTTATTAAATTCAATGGTTTAGCTATTCAGTTCAATGAAATAACTCTAGTTATTTGTATTATCATTATGAATGTGTAAAAAATTGATTATCTTTGATTTTGACCACAAAATTTCCTTTGACCCAAAAAGTTTACTTGGTGTTTCATTACTTCTATGACTGTTCCATTTATTCTGTCGTACTTTCTATTGTTGCAGGCGGTTTACTGAGATGAATCCACGAATGCAGTGTTGGATGATCGTGTGCAGAGTGTAAGGAGGCGGTCAGATGTAGAATTTCTGCCAGAATGTTTGAAGAAGACAGTCAAATTCCCAGAGAAAACCATGGTGTGGGGAGACATTTTGGTCCATAGAACAAGCCATATACACATTGTTCAAGGTACTATGAACGCAGTTCAGTATACAGAGGTACTAAAATGTCGACTATTACCTCAAATAAGGCAATGGTACGGTGGAAAGCCCTGGATATTGCAACAAGACTCGACCCCCTGTCACACTGTTAAAGCTGTGAAGACGTGGTTTGCTCGGAATGATGTTCAGCTGCTCCCATGGGCTGAAAATTCGCCAGTCATGAAACCTATCGAAAGTTTACGGGATATACTGAAAGATGAAATACACAAGGAAGCAATTACAAGGAAATGAACACTCATAGAACGTCTCATTCAAGTTTGGTTCCACTCGAGAGAAAATTCAGGAACTGTGCAAAACGTTGATACAGGGTATGCCAAGGCACGTTAAAGCACTTTTCGAAGCTAAAGGTTGCCGAACAAAGTATTAATGAATGTTCAAGACGTATCACTGCATCAGTGTATTAAAATAAATCCATTTGCAATCAACAAAATTGGTTTAATTAACCTTTTTGTGGAAAAATCTTAGCTTTTGAAAAAATCCATAATAATTTGGCCAGTACTGTATTACTATAAGTATTATTATTGTTATTAATAATACCATAAGTATTATTACTATTTTTTCAGAAGCCTTACGTTCCACGAGGCACTGCAATGAGCGCAACGTGGACATCAAAAAATCCGTGATGGCCGCCCTCAAAAATGCGGTAGATTGGGAGGGCAATCGAACGAACAGGAAGAGTGCAGGAGTTATGCCAAGTTCTGCCGAGCAGGGCTTCGTCCAGCCTCACTGCTCAACTCCTCCAACCCTCTCGCCCCCTCTGCTGATGCCGGCGAGCCCCAGCACCTCTGCTGTAGTTGGGGGTGCTATGCAGATCTTAGATTATGATTTATGTCCAATTTGACCTGTAGTGTGTTGTATGAACTGTATTTTCCTGTGTCAAAAGCGCCTTCTTTTCATCTTGAACAATATTCCAGAAATATCACTCTGCGTCTTAACACTTGAAGATTACGTTGTATTTTCTTTAAACTGCATACCTGTAGCTAATTATTGGATGAGGCTTACTGCTTTTAGCCATTCGAATGACACGGAAAATATGTTAATTTCATGTAATGTAAAAGAATTGTCGCGGGAAGCCCGGGAAGTGGCTCTATGCGCCTAACGGGTTACCAGAGTATCAATTGTGGAGTCGGGTGGACCAAATCTTGTTTGAGTCCATCTCTGACTTTTATTTTAATTTGATTAATGCCTATTTACCAGGGTTGTATAGTCAGATTAGCAAAATCATACGAGTGTTTACCTCTGTCTCTGATTTTTGTTGAATACCGGGGCTGGAGTCGGATGGACTTTGTCCAAATGCCACTTTTGGTCAAGCCTGTGTCCTATTCCGGCCATAGGGTGCCAAAGCCTGCGACTCCTACTGGTTCTGACGCCAATTCTTGAGCTACTGGCTCATTGTCACCGAGTCAGACTCCTTTGACAAACCTGCATCCGACTCCGACTTCCATCCATGGACTCCTCCAATCCAATTTTTGCAACCCTGTTACTCGAAGGAATAATATAATTTCAGAAGTTTTGTTTTGAATTTAAAAGACACCAGCCTCTGTATAACATTCAATACGCTTATTTCGGTTAATGTTTTTGCTTTAACTGTAACAATGCTATTGTAAATTTTCCTGAATTGTTTGTTTTATTGCCTTCAGGGGTATATACTGGCGGGCCCTATCCCTGTCAAGTTGTTAGGATACGGTGTCACTCACCCAGGGGCTGACATGAGTACCTTCTCCGTAGGAGATGTTACATCTGGCCGCAGCTCCAGTTGACGAGGTTAGTTCTTTAAAGTGAGATAGGTTCTCTATATTTCCTCTTCTGTTGGCCGAGGTAGGCTGCCGAATGGCAGTAAGCGACCCATACCATGGGACTACTATCTATTCCCTTGTTGAGGGCCTCGTAAGGGACGATTCGCACTAGTAGTGTTCCTTTCTTATGTCTTCGAGACACCTTTTTTTTTGTGCCCACTTTGCTGCCTTTCATTTTCGTATTCTTACTTGCCCATGCCTTATTCTGCTCTTCCTCTTCTTTCCTGACTTGCTGTTCCCAAGCGCGTTGATCCTGTGTGGGAACACTTTCGTGCATGGGTTCCCCATATTTCTATCGTCATACTATATGTCCCTTGCTTTTTCCTCTGTTAGATCGCCGTTGTTGCGGACACGGAGGCTTAAACTACTCAATATAATAATTTCCTTCCTATGTCCTGTTCTCATTTCATTTTTCATTTCTTAGCGGTGTGCGGCGTGGATGAGCAAATTCATTCCGCCGTGCCCCGGGGTTGGAGATGCTTTGCGCCCTGTTTCCTGTCAGGCAGTAGCGCACTGACTACTGGAGATCATAGAACGCATACGAGTTCGCATATAATTTTAGAGCCTTCCAGCAGAAAAGCTGACATAAAAATCAATGAGAATGTGGCCCGAAAAGGATGTATTGCTTGCGGCGCTAGTGAATCTTTCTTCAGTACTACTTCGTTTTGCTATTTGCGCCTTTTTTGTTTGTAGTGTCACTCTGACTAAATCTATACTAATAGAACTCGTATCAGTAGAATTTGAATTCTCAACGTTGTGGTGCTAGCTTTAGCCGAGATTTATATTTTAGATCGCTAATGATCGTCATTGTAACGGAACGAGCGGTAAACTATCAATGTAACAATTTCTTTAATGACGTGACTGCAGGGGACGGGACATTTTTGACAGAGACGTTGATGATCTCCTGCGAAACACTGTCTAAAATTCGAGCACAAAGGTTGAAGAACTATATACTCTCAGGCAGTAATTTTTCCCGTACTTTTTAGTGAACGATTGAAGTAGATTACTCTCCGAAGTTGTCGGTGTAGAGTCTGTGAATTCCTTTAAAAATGGTCTTGACAAACATTGGGAGCAACATCCTCCACAGTTACTGACTCCTACTCCATGAGTTCCAAACTCGTAGCAGCCTAAGCTTAGTTTAGGTTCGTCCATGAGATGGCATCCTATGCTATGGAGCCAGGCAGCACTGGCATCAAACTCGTCATTTTGTGTACGCTCATCACAGTGCGTGCGTTCAAGTTAGCTTTCTTGCCGCGCAACAATCACCAGAAGCACTACTTAACCTAGCCTAACCTTACCTAACCTAACCTAATCTGCGGTACATCCGAGCAGGCACGGCATACAAACTTGAACGCCGCCCGCACGTGCACCAATGCCAGTACACAAACGTACGGAGCGAATGGCGAGTTTGATGCCTGCGCTGCCAGGCAACCCCAGGGAGCCCGTGTAGGTTACCTTAGCCATTAGCTAGGTCTTCGGGACGTCTCGCTTCCGTGCCCACTTTACTTCCTTCCCGATTTCATACTCCTACTTGCTCATGCTTTATTCTGATCTTCCTCTTCTTTCCCGACTTGCTGTTCCCATGCGCGATGATCCTGTGTGGGACCACCTTCGTGCATGGGTTCCCCATATTTCTATCGACATGCTATATCTTCCTTGCTCTTTCTTCTGTGATATCGTTCTGCTCGGAAACGGAGGCTCAAACTTTCTGACTGACTGTAACTAACAGCCAAGGTTTCTTAGCCTCTGTAATCCATTATCTTTCATGCCCCGACATATCTGACGTCCCCGAGCTCTGCAAATCTGCAGCAATTATCTGTGCTCGTACGATGAGCTCGTTTGACGGAGTTCACTTTCTTCGTCTTCTTCATTTCCTTCTCAGATATCTTTATGATTCTGACTTATGGCAACAGCTCATAGAGGGTCGGAGTAGCACTTAGCATACATGCTTTTGCCTTAAAAAAGCCTTGTATTGAGTGCTTATCTCATTAATCAAAATGAAGTGCTAGAATTTTCTCTCTAAGGGTGCTAAAAAATGCTTAAGTAGGAAATAGACAATCTGATAGACACCTTGTAGTAGTAATAATGTTTGCTCTTCTCACATGACCCGTGAGCCTGACGTCTTTGTTATCACCCGCGAACCAAGTAAGAGAGGTGATAATGTTTTCGTTGAAGATTTGAGTATATATATATATATATATATTCTATGTATGTATATTTGTCTGTCCTCTTAATAAATGGTCGAAGGAGTTGGGCAATTTTCACAGTTTTTTTTCAGGGAGTCTGGTGGGTTGCCCTCGATGTGACCTGTGCCGAAAAAAACTAAGATTAGCTGGCCATAAAAAATGACTGCGATGAAATTTGCTCTCACCGCGGGTGATGGTCTTGCGCTACGAGGCGTTTCAGTTTCATCATGCATTATTGTCGTTGAGTCACTTCCAAGAGGACGGAGTTTGAACACTACCCTCTCTGACCGAATGGAGGAAATAGTGAAGGCGTTTGATCCTGCAGCAAGTACTGTTGGCCCTGGTCCACGTTAGTTACCACCTGAGGGGGCCGCGCCTCAATCGGACCAAAGTCCTGAAGAGACCAAATAGGGGAGGATTCGAGTGATGTGCAGTGGGCCACTCCGGATCCACACGATGGAACGCGCCCCTGGACATGCCCGACTCTTTCCTCCCATGCTCTCCAGCAACCCGCCAAGCCGGGCACAAGCTGCCGCTCCGACCCGACGTGGCCGGGTGTGCGGAACCCAAGGCACGCCTCGCCCGAAGGCTGCCAGAGACGGTGAAAGAAAGCAAGCATGGGCGCGCTCCACCATGCGGACCCTGCGCTACTTCTTGCGGTATTTGGGGGAATTGCTGTCGATGCAGCAAGTTAGGTACCGATGCAGGTCATATTTACAAGGAAAGTGGCCATTAAGCTACAAATAACACTTACTCTAGCCCTTAGGCATTTATCATTAGACATAGCGTAGTAGATGTGATGTATGCATTACGGTAGGTGGACTACTGCTCTGCTAAGGCAATTACACAGATAACAGTTGGACTCTGTACTTTCTTTTTTCTTGCTTATTTCAACTTTAACTGTTTGTGAAGAAAAAGCTAACGTCGAGATGAGCTCTCGTGCTACCGCCTGCAGCTGGTGAAGCGGCTATCAGAGCTATGGAATTGCTTCGAAACTCTATAACGGTGAATTTTAAGCATAACTGTTAACTACAAGAATTGTCTTTGTATCATCGTCCTTCATGCATATAATTTTGATGATTATTCAAATACTTTTCCATGCCAGGTTACTTTTTTGTGGCGGCGGCCTTGCTGTCCCCACCACCGAGCATCTGTCTTTCTGAATGCCTAGGAGGAAAAAAAAGTAAGGCCAGCTGGCCTGGTATGTTGGCGCGATCCACTTCAGTCCCGTGACTGTCATTCCTTTTACACGGTTTATTTACACCAGTTCTTGACTAACCTTTGTCGTGAGAGGTGTGCAAGCCTTACGATCGCTACATTAACCGGCCAACTGTCCACGGACCTGCATCTTTTTGCCTAACGCCCCAACATTTATCCTGGTTAGACGTTCCAATTCACCGCATAGACTGCGTCTACTACCGGCCCTTGTTTCGGCGAACTTTTATCACAATGGGCCCTGGCCAAGCCGAGGCACCGAAAACTCCACCCAAAGGCAATCAACCTTCCTCGAAGAATTCTAGAGGCATCTCGGTGAAACGAAAACTCGAACCAAATGGTGACCTCATCCAAAAACCCAAGCGAGAAAAGCGCCACGGATACCATCGGTACCGCTATAGCCGGTGCAGAGCAAAGCCCCTCTCAAGTTCCTACCTTGGAGTATGAAGTTGGTTCTCCAGTTAACGGAATCCAGTCAGATGACCGCTCCTTACGCTTAGGCCCTGAATTAGAGCTTCCCAATACGGATACCTCGCAAGAAATGGATATTCCTGCCTTGATGGACATTCCACTCCCCCTGTTCCCCTCTTCTGAAAAACCAGCTCCGCAAGCTCCCAACAAAAGCGACGCTGCTAGATCAGCCCGACCAGACCCATTGTGTTCTTAATAAAAGCTAATTATTATTATTTATTATTATTATTATTATTAATGCTTCCATGCCACCCTCCACAAGACAAGTAATTATCACAAGCAGAGCTCCAGCCGTAACCCTAGCTCGCCTTAGCCCATACCGGATTGGAGTACCTAGCCTTAGACGCTATATGCGGAGAAGTGGAAGGGGACAACAATAATATAGCGGCGCCCTGCTAGTAACAACAAAGTCCCTTGAACAAGTACACAAATTACTGCAAACCATATGAATTAACTTAAGAGACGAGCCAGTGCCAGTACTGGTCTCGGTGGCTTGGTTCACTCATTGGTCATATGGAAAAATGAAGGGATGTTGTATGCTGTACTGCACTCGACGTCCCTTATCCTGATCAAGTATGATCACGCCTGTCCCCAATCCTTATCCTTGCCTTAAGGTTTGCGCCGGCCGCCTCCTGGCCTCACGGGACCGTGTCCCCACGGAAGCCTAGCCTGGTCTTTATTGCAGACTTGTAAGAACGTAATTAACTAGACGGCGGACCCAAATAACTGATATCACTAAAACCTCCGTTTTTGTAATTACTGGGGAAGGATTGCTTTCACTGGAGCCACGGTAGTCCACTCCTTGCAGGGCAGCGCTTAAGCAGGAGGTTAGAATATAATTTCAAGTTGAACACTCAACCCGCATCCTTCCTTCCAGCTGGACCTGTTCCCTCCCTACGACCATTATTTCCTCATCGAATAAATTCGGTATGTTTGTCTTTCGCGTCCGCTTTGCTTCCTTCCTTCCGCTTGCATATTTCTACTGATGCCGCTTTCCTACGAACTTCTTCCTCTTTCCGACTTGCCATTTTCATGCGAATTGATCCTATGGGAACACCATCGTGCATGGGTTGCACTTTTCGATCGCCGTACCATATGTTCTTCCTCTGTGAGATCACCTTTGTTGTGGAAATGGAGGCCTAAACTATTCAGTATCATGATAATAGAATGAGTAATACTTTCAAAGTGTACTCCCACAAAGGACAGGCAAGCAGTGGGTGCACGGTGCCGTCAATTACAACTTGATTAATATCTATATAGTTATTGGAGTCTTGTATTTGCGAGTGAAGTTATCGCTATAATTTTGCTGGATTCACCTAAATGGTCCGATGTTTTCTCTTCTCAGTGGAGGTACGGTAGACGACGGGATGCATTCTCCACGCGCAGATTTGGCGGAGTCTGCTGCTTATCCTCCATTTTTGTGGGCTTGTCCAAGGCCTCCTAAAATCTGTGTCCCGAAACTGGTTCGATCGTGCGTCGGATGGCTAAATTTATTTCACATTAGTCGAAGAATTTTAGTATTTGTTATATATGCGTTTCGCACATACAACATCCCAATGTGTTAGCCTTAACATTCAAACGTATAGACGCATTCTTTGTTTCATGTGAGTTCATGCCTGGTAGAAGTAGCCACCGCCGGCTTCAGGTCAGTCTGTAAGATAAAGAACCTAAAAGGTCTTTTATGACACCGTACAAAAATGCGTCGGTTTACCAACACTGCCTTTGAGCAGAACCTATATCGGTAAAAATTGTCTGTCATAGACTGTAACCAGAGTTTCGGAGATATTTGTTATTCTCATTAACGTACAGTAATTTACCAGCGGACTTCCGACTCGAATCCGGCAGAAGCAACCGGTATTCTAAATGATGCCGGCAAATCATAGATATTTAACGGCGCTTGTGCTATCAAGCGTCAGCTTATTCAGAACTTAGCATTAGCGTACTGCACATAGTCTACAGCATTCTGCTTGTAGCACTTGTTCAAATGTAGACCTAATACTTGTTGTCTGCATCTATCATGTAGCATGCTTGCTATTTATTACCGCATTGGATCATATCTTCTAAGTCTTGCATAATAAGATGTAAATAAAACAAGATCTTGACGACATTCCTACACCATGCAGCACTGTAGCCTGATTACATTACTTGGCGTTGGAGTTCTCTCACAACCAAGTACGGTGACGAACTCAATTAGAACTCACGCACGCCCAGAAATTGAATATACAGTATAATAGTATAGGTAATCTGAGGAGACTTATATGCTGCAGAAGTGTATAGTACTTGTTAGAAAAAGTTTTTTGAGATCAGCCCAGTAATAATGAAACCCGCGAGCTTCGGCTTTCGTCAGCACTAATTGATAAGTAGTGTAGATTTTTACACGTATATCAATCATTTCTAAAACTTTTACTACTTGTCATTGCTGTCGATGGTTTAAGCAACATACCTATGGTATTGAAAATTCTTAATTTATTCAATACATACGGTACGCATGTTATCTTTCCATTGTGCTGATGGCGCGTAATCTGACCCCTTTCAAGACGCACACCCAGCGCCTCAATCAGAAATTTATTGACATTTTTCGGCTACCTATGAGTCAATGGTGAACGGTATTGGATAATATCGGATAAATGCTTATAAATATCCGATTGTAGCCAGGCCTGTACTCGAAGGAACCTAATTTGTTCCTTGGTTGCCACACACCAAAATTCATAGCCATGCGCCGCTTGTTCGGCAGTCTCGACCGCTTGGCAGGTTCTGAGAGGTGGCATGTAAGACAGTTAACGGTTGGCAAAGTCCTGAGGAGTCTAGTAATTCTGTAATGGGGCATTGGTTTTCAGTAAGATGATGTGGATGTTTAAACTTCAATGCTGTACCAAACATAACTTGTCAGATCTATTTGAATAAAAGGACATAGTTGCTGCGCTGTGCATTCTATACTATACCCCTTCTATACTAGCGTGTAAACGCTGCGCTTTTACGATTACAGCTCTATATTCCGATACCCCTAGGTAAGGACACCCCTATGTTCCGACACCTAACCTAACCTAACATAGGGGTGTCGGAACATGAACAGTCACCGTTTTTACTACTGACCCCTATACTCCAAACGCCGCGGTAGAACTGCTTTCAAACTGCTCAGTACATATAGTAGGCCCAGCGTTGAAAACGCTGCCGTGTAAACGCGTCTAGGTGCGTTGGCACCGCCTACGCTTTGCTACCGCCACAGCCAGAGCGGCAAAAACGCCCGCCCCCTATAGACAGAGAATTTGCTTTCTATTCATTTAATCGTGATTAAAGTAAACTTTGAGTTTAAAACGCCTAGTATAGAACAGGCCTAAGAACGAAGATTCATTGTTTGACTTGGAACATTTCTCAAACTTCGTTTACATGAAGACTAGTCCGAGGGTATCATAATTGAGGAACAATGCTTTTTTTCTGTAGAATTTCCACAGGTTCCTTCAGTGTTAGATAGGGGAAATTAGGAGGATACGGGTCTGATATGTCTCAGAAATACATCGCTTCTGTTCTGCGGAATTTACGCAGGTTCCATCGATAGAGTTCATATGAAGATCGTCCAGTAGTTTCCTAGGGTTTAGTATCTCTCACGGGCATAGGATGGGCCATCCGAAACGTTAAATTTTATACGTCGACATTAGATTTATTATTGAATAAAATTCTCTTTGTCTCCCTAAACAGTTTTTCTTTTTTGAGTTCATTATGTTAATTACAAATATTTTTCTGAAATTTCACCTATTTGCCGAACGACCTCTGAGCTGGACGAGGAAATTACGCATAAATGCATTCCAGTAATTTCGTAAAGCATGCTTCGTTTTCGCTGCGAATGCTCAAGTTTTATTGTATTTGCAGCTGTAAGGAGTATATACATTCTGACGGGCTCCTTCCCTGTCAGATTATCTATGGGCTTCACGAACCCAGAGCCAAACCAGAGTTCGTTTTCCGTAGGAGATGATGCAGCTGGCCGCAGTTCCTACTGACGAGGTTAGTTTTGTAAGTTAGGTAGGTTTTCTATACTGTATTTCCCTTTTTGTTCCGCATGGTGGGCTGTCGATCGAGGTAGCCACCCAATCGACCAAGGCCGCGGAACTTCTCTACTTTCTCTCGCGTGGACCGTGGAGGGCCACGAAAGGGGCCGTCCCTTCTAGTGTCTTTCTTCTATTCTTTGCGCCTTTTCCCGCCTGTAGTGGTGCGCTCAGCCAACCGAGACTTCTGGTAGGAATGTAGAGTGAAATAAAATGTTCATATACTGCTACAATCAGATAACTGAGTCTCGTAGCTTGGATCGCGTCGTATGACTTGGGTCCGGTGATAAGTAAAGACAAGAATATAATAATATTGTATTTATAGGTCTCAATGGAACTCCTGAAGTTGGAACTGGTGCCTGGGAATGTGAAGCTGGAAATGCGACCTACACAGTTGCGAGTAGAAATTATGAAGTTGGAACTGGTGCCTGGGAATGTGAAGCTGGAAATGCGACCTACACAGTTGCGGGTAGAAATTATGAAGTTGGAACTGGAACCTACAGAGGTGGGACTAGCACCTTCGAAGTTGGGACTCAAACTTGCGGAAATGAGATTATGACTTACGAAGCTGGCACTCAAACCCACGAGAGTCGGATTGGATCCTACGAAATTGAGACTCAAACCTGCAAGAGTCGGACTGATCCCTACTTGGTTGCTAATGGAACCTGCAAGGGCCAAACTGGAGCCTGTGGTATTGGGATTAGAACTTCCGAAGGTGCGACTGAATCGTGTGAAAACGGGACGGGAAACGAAGATGGTGAGACTGGAACCTACGATGACGAAACAGAAGCCTCTGAAAGTGGGCGTAGAACTTCCGAAGGTGAGACTGAATCATGTGAAAACGAGAGTGGAACCGAAGATGGTGAGTTTGAATCCTATGAGGACGAAACTCAAGCCTCTGAAAATGGGCTTAGACCTTACGAAGGTATCACTGAATCACGTGAAAACGGGACTGGAACCGCAGACGGCGGGACTGGGGCCTGCAATGTTGGGACTGGACGGTCCTCAGATGTGGATGGAGCCTGGCAAATTAGGACACCTAAGGCTGCTCCGCACCGTACTAGCATCAAGCTTGAGGTCCCAACACGGTACAGTCAAGCAAGCATCAACTCTTCTCAGAACCTTCATTCATTCCTCTCTTCGTACAGAGTTCCAGAAGCGAAATTCGACAGGAAACTGCGGGAAGCTATCACTGAATGTCAGTCTCGTGACACGAAGTTGCCTCTTGCTCTGAAAAGACGGCTCATCAGAATTGTTGCTGATGACATCCATCTCAGCATAGAATATCCAGGCAGGAAAGTCCTCCGTGTTGTTGCTGACCTGCTCTTGAAGAAATACCCATTCCTGGTTGACCAACTAGAAGGCGGACTGACCCCTGGAATGAGTTCGGCATCTCTCCTGTTCAACCTCGAACATAGAATGCAGAACTTGAACAGAGATACTCCCAAAGGGAAGGGAACGAACGCTCAAAAACCGCTCGCGACTCCCGCGAGTAGACGTGCACCAGAAAAACCAAGTACGAAAGCTCAGAAAAAGCATGTAATTACCGTTAAGAAGAGGGAGATGTATGGCTGTGTTAACTACGCTCCGCGCTTAAGTCCACTAGAGTATGCTTGCCAGACCGCGGTACTAGATGAGCTGAGGTCCAACTATAACCCCGAGCGCCCTGTGACAGATGAGATCCGGAGCAAGATGAAGAGCTGTTACGGTGTTCAGCGTCAGCTGATTATAGTTTCGCAAAATATCAAGGATCTTCAGAAAAGGATTCCCTTTCTTTTCCATAATGAGTGCTTTTCGGATCATTTGGAAATTTTGGTCGACTACAAACATCGGGATATTCTGCAGTACCTGAAAGCTCGACTTGCCATCGTGACGCCCTATTTCCTGCGTAGGAAGAAAGACGCCGTGAACGGTACCTGCAACGAAGTGGCCACCTTCTTACACTTGGCTTCGTCCTACTTTCGAGAAGAAGCACGACAGCTGTGCGTCAAAGTTCAGGTAAGTCAACCCTTCCTTCGAGACATCGTACCTTCGTGCCCACTTTACTTCCTTTCATTTCCGTGCCCCAGTAAAATTTTTAAGAAATCTGTAACGGTTTCTTATACCAATGGTTTTACTTGTAGTTATAGCCTTACTATGGCTACCATACTTACACTAGCTTGTTGCCAAAACTACTTATGTTCAAGTAAAAAGTTTCAATATATCGAAAGAATGACAATTTTATCTCAAGAATTTGAGCAACATTTCTTCGTGGTTTTAAGAGTTTCTCTTTATATTTGTAAACGGGTTTCCAGCCTCATTTGTTGAAAATTTTACGAAAAATTACCTTGCGTTTTATGCGAAACTAAATTGATAACTATCCAAATCCAGTAGTGTTGTAATTATGGCCCTCATTTTAGTTAGTATTACTGCACTATCAGTTTGCTCTAATACGTTCTAGTAAGAAGTTACATCATGTCAAATGATTTGACGCTATTATTTCACTAATTTACAAAGTAATTCTACTTGGATAACGAGTTTCCCTTTGCATTTCCGAACAGGATTTCAACCGCGTAATTATTTTCATGTTCCTACCATTCTGCTCTGTAAATATCGAGGGCATCTAGTAACTTTTATTATTCAAGATTATTTAAAAATTATCCGAAGAAAACTACAAGGTGTCTCTTTAGCGCTTTTTACGAAAGTTGTTAGGATTTCCGAGTCCAGGGGTTTTATTAGTAATTGCTTATAGCTGTTGTTGTGGTTAGTGTGACTGCACTATCCATTTGCCGTAGCTATGTTCTAGTAAGAAGCTACAGCCTGTCAAAAGAATGTCTTAAGTTATCTCAAGAATTTTATTCGACGTCGTTTATGCGATTTCTTTACAAAATTAATGACTTTCTCCAATTTCACGGATAGGCTACTGATGGATTTATTGTTATTGTCCACACTATAGTTCGTATGAATAAAGTATTTGTTTGGGCTAATTATGTTTTGGTAAAAAGGTCAGCATAGGGCCTACACATATAAAAATGGAAATTTTTTCTAATCTTGAGTGGAATGTTTTTTAATCAATTGTGTATTTCCTTTCGTATTTTTTAATAGGAATTTCCTTGTTGACGGGCCTTTTGATGGCACGTTCGCTGTTTAATGCGCAGTCGATTAGTTACACTAACCTAACAAGGAGTAGGACTGCTAGACCTAAACACATGCTCAGGGAGAGAGAACCTTTCGAGTAGAATTTAGATGGCACTTGGCCATGGCGTAAGCGTTGGAAGCTAAGCTTAACATTTTACAAAGTACTACACAGTAAACAGTCGTAGTTTTAGCGGGCGATCGTCCTCGCGGCTTGGGTTTCCTTGTTCGAAGTAAGGTCAGCGAGTGTGACAGCTTCCAGGGTTGCAGCAGCTAAGGCTAGCTGTGCGTGCGCGAAGGCTTGTGCCAGAACTGGTGTCAGGAGTTGTGCCAGCAGAAGCTTGTGCCTTCAGAGTCGAGGTGCACCTTCAATATTCCTTGTACAATTACCACTGTGGTAATGCCTCTCTACTCTGAAAATATGGGAAAGATCTGAAAACTCTGATTTTTGGAGATTTTCTGAAAAGAACTGCAAGGTAACTACCTCCTTCCATGTTTTTTTACGTTATTTCGGACTACAGGCGAACCTCCCTTTATACTGCACATCTTTATTCTCACCCAATTATAGCGGGGTTATTATGTTTCAGAGCACCCAACTGTATCACTGTGAATTCACTTCATGTCGCACGTCTACCTAAGTCACTCCCTTAATAATTCCCTCAGTAGTTTTCTATGAATGGATATTGATAAACATAGCAATTTGGGATTTACTGTGGCATAGGATACAGTACTGTTAGTATCAATGAAATGATCTTGTATTTAGTAAAAGAATCAATAAATAGTGACAAAAATACATAATTTTCATTTTTTATAATAGTGATCCTTAAAGGGTTAAAGGATGCTCGAACAGTACGATGATGCCTTTCTTTATTAAGATAAAACTTTCCAAAAAAATACGAGTGTTGGGATGCCGCAGTATATGCGCAAGGGAAATTTGATTTTTTTTAAATCTACCTTGACACGTACAGCCTTCTAGGAAGTTTATTTTGCTACATCGCTAATTTCTATGAAGACAGTATGTACGATATTCGCACTGTTCCTGCATCAAAAGTCATTGTCTGACTCCTTAATAAACCCTTGCCGCCATGTCTGGTACCGTGGGACCCAATGAGAGTAAGAAGTAAATTCTACAGAACTCAAAGCCTCGTTTCGCAAAATAGGCTATTACAAATAGAGAAACATTGATGCCGCCGTTGTGTAGAGAAAAGTTTTGTTACTACAATTTGTTGGTTTCAAACCTTCAGTTGGTACGGTACGCAAAGGAAAAAAACGCGGTTTTGCGACGATTGGTAAGTCTGTAAGAGATTATTACTGTATTAATTAAGATTCTCTGATTTAGTGTTCCAAACGATAATACCTGACGATGTCTCTTTTTTTATTGCAGACGAGTGACGTTGTGGATCTATCAACCACTGAGGGACTTCCTAGCCATCCCTGTGTGGTGTATGCAGGTAAGTCCTCGGAGTACAATGAACTTACTTGACTGCACCCCATTCTGGGAACTGGGAATCCCTCAAGCACTGGTTTATGATGCTGGTATAAGGCCCTCAGGGCTCAGGGGTATACTCTGGCGGCCCCTGTCCCTGTCAAAATATTAATATACTTGTGGCCCATGCCGTCATGTATAAATGACGGCAAAAAAATTAACACTTCACCAAAACCCCCGCCGTCTTCTAATACTGAAGAAAAAGATTCCAAGGTATCCAACTTTTTTTTTTCGCCTTTTGAAATCTGAATTTTCTCCTATCTTATTAGTTCTNAGCGTGACAGGAAAGATATAAATATATAAATAAATGAATAAATAAATAAAAACACGACGTGAATTATTATATAGTAGATGGGCCTCTGGTCTCCAAGGGACGCCTCAGTGTCTACTTCGCAAATGGTGCTGCAGCTGGCCGCAATTCGTGCTGAGAAGGTTAGTTTTGTTCGGTTAGGTAGGCTCTCAATACTTCCCCTTCTGTTGCACGTGGTGGGCTGCCGAGTGGCGAACGACCCATCCCGTGGGACTTTTGTCTGCTCCCTCATAGGGTTAGGTTAGCTTACGTTCGCCCATCTTATGTTACCGTATTTTTGAGTTTAAAGAGAAATCGGTTGATTTTATCTTCTTCTCTGATGATACAACCGACTTTGTTACTGTATTGTCCCGGGCAGATGAAAAAGACTTAAAGGTTCCTAGTTATGGCGATGCCACATGCTTGTCAAAAGAAAGAGTATCGTCATCTATTCGTCCGAACGTTATGTTGAACTCTTGATTGCCAAGAAATGGTGTAAAAATGTTTACCGTCAGTTCAATTTACTCCGCAAGTGCCGTTCGTTAACTTTCGGACATATCATTATATCTGGAGGGATTTATAACTCAAATTCCATGCATTTTGTGTGCTATTTTATTGATATGGGCGCATCAACGCATTCGGGCGAAACAGTGTAACAATACTAGTTCTTTTGACTAGCATGTGCCATGGCATTAGTGGTGTGCTATCCGACCAAATACGCACTTTTCAAAGTAACCTACCTTCGCGGCCCTCGCCCGTCGGTGACATTCCGGTTTAGGATGGCCAATGCACTTCCGATATAGCGGGAGCCTGGGGGGATACAAACCGAAAGTGGGCGGGGCCCGGGACACCGGAGGTAGGCGGGGCTTAGGGAAATCTCATGACCCTCGAAAGCGCTTATTTGGTTGGATAGCACAAGACTCCAGTACTAATTTTTTATTTACAGATGGCAGCAACAAGACTTGGATCAGCATAGACAAAAGAGCAGTGCTGGAGAGCTCAGGCTTACAGGGTCTGGTCCACCTCATCTGGTCCTATTTCGTCTTCTCAATGGAGTACCCCGCATCTGTTGGCGCAACGCTGGAATTCATCCAACGGTAATTTCATTGTTTTCGATGCACCCTTACGAGACGCAGGATGGGTCATTGTTACCGCAGTTCGTTTACTGATTAGTTATGTCAGATCTGAGTGTTTGCACGTACGGACGTATCAACCTTCAGAATTGTGACGTCAAGCCAATAGCGTCACTCGTTTTGCAGCGAGGAATCTCGGGTTATTTCACAGTTGCATGATGCTATTGGCTTGACGTCACAGTTCTGAAGGTTGATACGTCCGTACGTGCAAACACTCAGATCTGACATAACTATCTTCTGTAAATGGACTGTGACTCTTACCCAATCCCGGGTAAATTGCTTCCATATGGGTAATTAGCCCACATTTTTAGGGTAATGGATGACTTGTGTGAGAGAAGGCGGCCTATCCGCAGCAGGCTCTATGAGCTGCGCAGTTCTTCGTGTGACTGCGGAAAAAATTGCGATTGCAGCATATATATTCATGAGGTAATTGATAACTGTATTTAAAGTGATGGCTTCGAAAAGGGTGAGAAACACTGCTATGGATAGATATGTTCATACAACACAGCACTTGGGAAGGGTATAAGTTTAATCATAGATATAGTCTGATAAACGTTTTATTTTCTCCTATGGACGCAGTGTCCAACAAATAAAGGACCTTCTTAAAGCTAACACATGGGACAAGATATAGCTTGTGGATTAACAGTACGTGGCTTTATCTTGCCTGTCACGTAAGTATAACGCTTCAGTTGCCCAGCATATGTGATACACTACGCAGTGAAGGGTTGCTGTCAAGGAAGATTTCTCGGTGGAGAGAATACAGCCGTAATGTGTCGCAGGAGATGATTTTTCGGCAACAAAGGCTGTTCTGCCCAACCAATGATGCAGTTGTTGCCACAACATTCCCATCCAAGGAGGTTCAACAGGTTGAAGGAGCAACGGCGATGGAGATGGGAAGCTGACCTTCCCGGCATGGCTGACTAGCTGCTTGGCTGCACGCCCGGCTGGGAGCCTGTGATTGGTGAGAGGGGATGGCTGGAAGCCTGTGGTTGGTAGATGGGAGTAGCAATTGATGAACAAAACTTCGCTGGCCAGCGCACAACGAAATGTCGTTGTGTTCCTTCTATTAAACCTCCTTGATTCAACCAGCTACAGGCTCCCAGCCACTCGCGCAGCCGGTCAGAGAGTCAGGCAAACTTTTGCCTTCGGGTTCCGCTGAGTCTTAGATCTCCGTGTTCATGCTTCTTCCATCTATATAAGTTCCTTGCTGAATGTACATAAACAATTGCAATCGATTTCATCAGCGAACTTGTAACAGGAACGAAGTAATTGCATGATGTGCATGTTAGATGCTGACTGAAATAAGCTAAATCAGTAAGTTAGTTTCGCTCTTTACCTGGTCCTACCATGGCCGGTCGTGAAAAGTGACGGCAGAATCTTTGTTATTTTGGCAGCTAAAGACTCAATTTACGGAATATGATCGAGTACGTCTCGTGTTCAACCGATGAAGGATCAGCGCCTGAAGTCAGAGCACCCAAGTTATGCTTCAAACAAATTAAGCCCCAAAGAGTCAAATTTGAATGCACCTTCCCCTCGGAAAACGACACGCACTTCTTTGTGCGGCAGATATAGGCCAACTGGCCCCAGAGGAGTAAGTACAGCTGCAGCCGGCCACGGCTCGCTAAGAACTATGGCTCATGAGCAGAAGGTTCACCGACGCACGCCCCCCTACCCTAAAGTAGGTACAACAACATTAGCTATACACACGAAGCAAGTTTACAGATTCAGCGCACCGATCGCCATACACAAAGATCCCTGACCTGGCTTGGGGAGCGTTCCCGGAACCTTCAGCACAACTGTGCAGCTCGCACGGTCCGCTTCTACCGTGAGACTTAATAAATGGCCTAATTTTGGTGTTAATCGAACCTGCCCATAATACAGCAGCTGCTCCGAATTCACTCCGCTCCAGAATCGAACTCAGTTTTTTTTACACAAAAAACTCTCCTAATTCGCTTCAATTTTGTGATGAGCAATGGCGCAAATTACGAACTTTTGTTGCATAGTCGTGATGCCAATGATGAAACATTGGTAATGAAGCAAGTAAGTAATAATAATAATGATAATTTCTCAACCTTTCTAAATTTATCCAGTTCATTGCGCGTATATTTTATTTAGAAATGAATGCAAGTGTATTTTTAACCACCTTAACGCACAATGAACTGGATAAATTTAGAAAGGTTGAGAAATTAGAAAAGAAATTGTGCAAGTGCGTGTCAGCCATTTAATAATAATGATAATCATTTGTCCACAGCTATCTGCTGCGAGTCAATCCTCCTAAGGGGTCGAAGATTGAGTTCATCCCTGGCAAGAAGCGCCACTGTGCGATCCACCCTAAAGTACTGACCCTGATCAGCTCCCTGCCGACCCAGGAATCTCCTGGCACCCAACATTGAAGACGCCAGGGCACAGTTTGCGTCTCCGCGGTGCGCATCACTGGAGAGAACTCCGGGAGAAGGGAGGAACCGTGCCCCCTTTCCCCACAAAGGTCTGGCCGTTTCAGTTAGATACTTTCCCAAAACAATCAAGAGTTCTCTTTTATCTAATTACAATGTTATTAATTTGACGTGGAAAACACGGAATGTGATATTGTTAGTACACTTTGGCCTCAGTATGGGGCAGGGATAATAAAATGTACCATTTACGAAGATTTTTTAATACCTGTTGCATATACTCAGGGTGCAAACTTGGATCGCCCCCCGCGCTATCGTTTCTCACGACGATTTTGCGTTCACGTAAGCATTCCTACGCGCGCCACCACTAAAATAAACACTACCTAGGCAAACCTAATCTAGCCTAACTTAACCTACCCTTGCCTAACCTAACCTCCTTACCTAACCATCTAACCCTACCTAACCCAACTTAACCAAACCTAACCCAATCTAACCTTTATAATCTTACCTAACGTTACCTAGTGTTACCTTACGTTATCTAACCTAACCTAACCCAACTTAATCAGCGATACAGCAAGCAGCGTGGCGCTCCAACTTGAACGTCGCTCACGCGCTTACGATCTGCGTACACAAACACGCACACAAATCGTCGTGAGAGACTACAGTGCCACCCCCCTCCCCCCAAAAAAAAATGTTCTCTGATTTATCAAGGCACACAAAAGCTTGTGAAGCACTGCCCGTGTTTCATCTCACAGTTATCACTTGTACGTTCATTTACGAAGCGCAAGCGCCCCTTGGTGGGTGAGAGCCCAAGTAGCATGAAACGAGCTCTCTCATTGGCCGGGCGGCACTAGTCTGAACCCTGGACATTCTCGGTGATGGTAAGTGATGGTGACGTGTACGCGCGGTGCGCGTGTACGTGTCTGGCTGTCTGCAGTGCAGTGACAATTTGACAGTCCACCTT
>LQNS02278186.1:7815216-7829485 GCA_001587735.2 Parhyale hawaiensis
AACAGTGGACAATAGTATTGAGAAGATTTAAAACCGTGATAAAATCTATTAGCAATGAATTTTAGCTGTTTTGAGAAATTTTCCATGGCATTGTTAACATGACTTGTTATTTGAAGTCTTTGGCAACGTTTAAAAATTCGTTGAAAACATAAATAGTAGCTTGGTAGGCCTAGCTTATACACAGGTAACGCAAAGTCTAATCCTAGAAGTAACAGTCTGCTTTCCTCTTTCGTTAGGTTTCTGTTTGAAAGGTTGTGAATCACTTTACTTGCATCAAGACTCGACGATAAACCTCTAGACTAATGCCTAAACTTTGTAGCTTACGAAGATGGGTTGCCGTCACCTGTTCCTTCTGCTGTCGTTGTTTGTGTTGCACCTACAGTTTCAGACATGAGAAATCCAGTGCGCTTGTAGTTCACCGGAGGTCATTTTCCTGTTGTGTAAGTTCCTCTTCCTATAATATAAGCAGTGTTATATTCTTGATGTGAGAGAAACCACAAGAACTGTTTTTCAAAATTTTCTGCACTTGACGACAGCCATTTTGCAGGGTGTTATGTGTGGGTGCAGCTCAAGTAGCTTGCCAGTCAGGAGCAGGAGATAGAATGAATTAAGACGAAAAAACACGATATGTTTAAATGTGTTTAGTGAAAGGGGCTACGGCCGGAATATGAGGGGTAAGTAAGTTTTTACTTCCAAGAAGAAGTTAGATTAGGGCGCTATACCGGCCCAGATCTTGTCTCTGGTGCTGCGATTGTTTTCACCAGCCTCCAGTGCAATTTCTTATTGATAATTCTTTCTTGTTCGCTTATTATATATTCTCTTAATTTATTGAGCTATGTGCTTAAAGGACGAAATTTGCTATTGACGGCTTTTTCTAGTGAAATTAAGTAAATATATACTCATTGGCTGCTCAGTAGCACCCTTCGTCGATGGTGACGTCATTGATGAAGTCACTTTTCTGTCAGTTTTCGATGCTAGTGTCTCGTGAGTGCTCCCGTTACGCTCTTTGCTTCCTGGTAAGCATAGGTGTCAATTTCAACGTAAAGCCGCGTGTACACGATCCATCTTTTCATCGATCATAAATACAAGAATCGACAATCAAAATCACAAACAATTTGCCTCCTTGTCCCTAAGGCATCAGAAACAGAAGCCACGATCACTTCAAAGTAAGTATAAGCAAATTTAGCATTCCATTACCATTAATCGCTATTCTGCCTTCACATTATCGGTGAGATATTTAAGTTGTAAATGCTGATGGGTGGGTAAAATTTACATATGCTGGCGAAAAGTATAGCTATAAATTCACTCTCTGGCATCCCTTCAAATGCAGAAATACAGTCGATAGAAAAATAATTTCTCATTTTATTTTACTAATTTTCTATAATTTCTATTGCAGTTCACCCTGTGTACATCCGTTTCTTCCTTTAAAACGTAACTTTTGCTCCATTGTAGCTTCTACAAATGGAAAAAAAAGAAGGTTCAGACGTAACTTGAAGATTATACTACAGTTAATACTAATTGGCAACATATACCAAATGCTTCCCGCTTTACAAGAAGTTTGAATCAAACATAATCAAAATTCGCTTAGGGGGCACATTTAAATATGAAAATGATGCTTTAATTACTAAAAATTACATTTAAAATAGATACATCTAGTTACAGAGCGAAATATAATTTACAAATTTTTTGTGATCGTGATAAAAGATTTCCAGCACTGCTGACGATCAAAAATCACAAACTTTGAAGACTCGCCGCGTGTGTTTATCGATCAAAATCGTTCCGCGATCACAAACTTCGCCGAAAAGATGGAGCGTGTATATGACGCGGCCTAACGTTCATGACCGCAAACTGACTAAAGAAAATTTTCATGATGATACGAAAGTTTCATATACCTAATGCACCCAATCGAGACCATCTGCATAATTTAGAAGCTCTTCTCAACCAAAGTGCACACCAAATATTAATGAAAATTCCGTGGATTTCTGCACACTTGAGTTGTTTCACAGAAATGCAGGTATCGGATTGTTGGAATATCGGCTAGTGTAGTAAGTGTACAAGGCTTCCCGCCGTGAGTACCTCGTCTGTTATGGCCAGGAAGCAAAGAGCGTAACGGGAGGACTCACGAAAAATAAGCACCAAAAACTGACGTCATTATCGACAGATTCATGGCTGAGCAGCCTAGGAGTATTTTAACTAATTTAAACAGAAAAATCGTCCTAAATTGCGAAATTCATCTCTAGCGTACAAATAAATTAAGAGAATATATACTAATTCAGCAATTATCTATAGAAAATTGCAGTGCATGCTGGTGGAAATTCTCACAGCACTACGCCGAATTTGGTCCCTTTTGGCGAACTGATTTAACTTCTTTTTCTTGATTGAAGCCTAATTTACACTTCCTATTAAGTTCACAGTGCTCTTTACGAACATATTTATTCCTTACTAACAAATAGGTATAAGCACCATTATAGCCAATTCTGTAAGCGAGAGAAACCACAGTAACAGTTAGCTTTTGCTCGAACTTTCTGTACTTGGCGACAACATTTTACGATATTTTGCAGCTCAAATAGCTGGCCAGTCATGAGCGGGAGATTGAATGAAATAAATCGAAAAAATACGGTGATATGTTCAAGAAAACAACATATTAAGGCTTGAGGTCACACACTCAAATAGTTCGACTCGTCGATGTGATGTAAATTTGCTACGAGCGGTTACAGCTAAGTTTTATTTTAGCCCTATTGAGTCCTCCCGTTGCATTCTTCCAGCACCTACTCCTGGAGTGCCCCTTCTATTCTGAAGAGAGGACAACCATTCTCGCTGCATCCACAGACTGGCATTGCCCCCAACCCTGTCCTCTTTGCTCACTAGCCAGTTTCTCTGCACCATCCTGGCAGAGTTTATGCGAGCCAACCAGCTGGAGAAGCTGATTTAGCCTTCCCCAGCTGAGCACCAAAGCGGCTCCGATACCTTCGGGGGACGAGCCGCACATCCTACAAGTAAGTTGCATTCATTGCTTCCTGGTCACGGCCGAGGACATTTCATGTCGACACACTGTGCGGGGTAGTGCATCAACTGCTTCTATATATATTGGTGATTTAAATAACTTCTAGTCGCGTATAAAGTATTCTTGGATAATGTTCGTCTTATGCCCCACCTGAACTTCAGAATTATATATCGTAATTATAGTTTGATTTGTTGAAATTTACTGATTCAGAATATATAGGTCTTTATTTGTGGAAACAACGGGAAGACTCAATAGGACTAAAATAAAACTTAGCCGTGACCGCACGTAGCAAATTTACATCATATCGACGAGTCGAAGTATTTGAGGGTGGGACATCACACCTTCGTATGTTGTTTTCTTGAACATATCACTGTATTTTTTCGATTTATTTCATGCAATCTTCCGCTCATGGCTGGCCCGCTACTTGAGCTGCAACATACGGTAAAATGTTGTCGCCAAGTACAGAAAGTTCGAGCAACAGGCTGAGTGTTACTGTGGTTTTTCTCGCGTACAGAATTGGCTATAAGGGTGCTTATATTTGTT
The DNA here is from genome assembly GCA_001587735.2 of Parhyale hawaiensis. Taxonomy (NCBI): domain Eukaryota; kingdom Metazoa; phylum Arthropoda; class Malacostraca; order Amphipoda; family Hyalidae; genus Parhyale; species Parhyale hawaiensis. Next base: position 7,818,764 of record LQNS02278186.1, read on the forward strand.
GGTAAGGAATAAACACGTTCTGTGAAGAGCACTGGGAACTGAATATCAGGCGTAAATAAGGCTTCAATCAAGAAAAAGAAGTTAAATCAGGTCGCCGAAAGGGAACAAATTCGTCGCTAGTGCTGTGAAAGTTTCCACCAGCATGCATTGCAGTTTTCTGTGGATAATTGCTAAAAAAGTATACATTATACTAATTTATTTATACGCTAGAGATAAATTTTGCAATTTAAGACGATTTTTCAGGTTAGATTAGTTAAAATACTCTGAAGCTGCTCATCTCTAGATTGGTCGAAGATGACGTCACTTTTTGGTGCTAATTTCTCGTGAGTCCTCGACCCGTCGGAGCGCCCTGCTGCTTTAGGTTGGGTTAGATGCGTATGCGTAAGAGCCTAATTCGCCCCACTTTAGGCCGTTCTGTCAGGTAGTTAGGCATAAACCCCTCCATAATATCGGGCAGGTAAGGTAGGGCGTAGGCCTGGTTTGCCTAATTTCCATGAAAAAATGGATGTCATTTTCGTTTTCAGTACGCCTCAATTATGTTAGAAATCACTTTCTTATCCTATGGTTAGGGTGGGGGATTAGACGAATATTTACCGTATTCTGAACAATACAATCCTACCTATATTTTGTCAAACTGTGAAACTTTAGTTACTCTCTGCTGTGTTTTAGATTTTATAGCCAGATGGGGAAAACTGGCCGACATTGGAAATTCGGAACGTTGCTTAAATTGGACGTTTTTAGCGTTTATCAACGTAGCAACACATTTTAAACTGGAAAAGAATGTAAGTGTATTTTGAACATAGGTTAAGATGCGTTAGCAATCTTCTGCAACCCGGCCTATTTTCTGCCTGTCACTTTCAATGAAGCTTGAGAGGACAACCAGAGCCTCCAACTTGGGCCAATTTCCGCCTATCTATTTCATTAAGAGCGTGACACCGAATATATAAATAAATATATATATATTTATATATAAACACACGACGGTCATTCTTAGTATTAGATTATAAGTATTGTACTTTTTGTATTGTATTTGTTCTAAGAAAATGAATACCTCCACGCGTTGGAGAAATAAATGACTTACTTACTGGGCTATGTAATGTGGGTATTGTACATGTTGTATTGTATTAGTATTGGGAAAAATAATACCTCCATGCGTTGGAAAGATGAATGACTTATTATTATTATCTACAAGCTTCCATTGATTTAATAAGAAATAAGACACTTCATTCTAATATAACGTGAATTATAACTTTACCTATAATGCCGAATCAGTTGCTTTACGACAATGGTTCCCACCGTATCTACGCCTGGCACCCCTAAAAACTTTTACAGTTGTATGTTTCGCTTCTGCTTTTTTCTGACTTCTCTCTCCTTCTTTATTATATCTATAATTTCATGTTTTCCTAATGTCACCTATTTTTATCATCGAAATCAACATGATGTGTTAGTTGATTCACAATACACCTGTGTGTGCACACAATACACCAGTGTGTCAACTGTGAAGCTATTGCTATTTCAGAGCGTTGTACAAAATGTAGGTCGTGAAGCAGGATATTGCTATAAATTTGCTCCCTAATCTGTAAGGCTCATTGCGATGTTTTAATCTAGTTTCCTGAACAAGTACTTTAATAGAATTAGTGTATGAAAGAGTCCGACGGGGAGAAATATACATACATATTTTTTTCTAATTGTGCAAACAGTAGGTTCTTGAGTAGAATTGTACAGTCAATTTTTAAGCTAGCGTGTAAGACTCGATGCTTATTGTCTTACACTAGTGTCTACTGAACAATTTTTGTAATAGAACTATTGAATGAATACATTCCTAGGGGGAGAAATAGATGTTCTAGATTTTAAATTGTGTTTGAAAGCCTGAATTTATATGCAATAACGGTATAATCACTTAAATTCATTTAAATATATGGCCGTGGCATATATATACGAATACCTTTTATATTTTGGTTTTGATGCTCTACATAGGGTGAATGAATCAATGCAAATTCTGATGGGAGCCGGACTTTTGTGACTACATGCCAGTGCCCCACGGTCATGGGGCCCACGTGGGCCCCACGTGGGAAAATGGGATTCAGGTGGGCAGTGGTGGGGATAAGCTGGGTAAAATCTGGGTAGGTCACTAAACCTCATAGTATGGGCTGTACGCGGTTTTCCAACATGGCTGCGATATTGCTAACCCATATATGTTTAGCCTTTGTATGTATGCACATATTGTTAACATTATGCAAATGGAATTAGTTCTTCTATTAAAAGTTCTATACAACAGAAAAAAATAAATATATTATAAGAAACATTTTTTTTATTTTTGACCGAAAAAAAATCATTTTAGCAGTATCACCATATTTTTTAAATATTCCTGTAATGCAGATTATCCTTTACAGCCCTGTGTATAAGAGAAAAATGAAAGAATACCATTTCATTGTGAGGCTTTGGTTCACCTCGTTTTTGCTTGCGATTGTTTGTTAGTTCTCAGCACAACTCAAAATGTTGAGGATGGATTTTTCATGAAATATTCAGGGAAAATCACGCATGACACCATCTACAGATGATTGTTTGGGGAGTGATTTCGAAGAGATCTAGGAGTACTCATCTAGTTGAATTCATTTTATCTTGTATTAACTGAAATATAAAATATGTGCATTATAAATCTCACGGTCAACTATATATTTCCAGGACAATTCAAGGACCAAAACCCTGTGACTAGCTGGCCGAGTGGATAGCGCACTGTGCATGTGCTGACTGACCTCTGTTTGATGCTGGTTCTATCCCAGCCTTGAGAAGCTGCCGCACAGTAAACAGCTGAGTCAGCATCACCAGGTCAGTGGGACTGCCTACCCTGTAACGGTGTAGGGGGCAGTGCGATGAGGCACTCGCGGGGTGGAGGGCTGGGGACCCTTTCCCTGAATGGGCCATCCCTGGAAGGTGATATCTGAGCAATGTCACCAGCAATCCCCAAGATGGGGAAAGTGCTTGAGCATTTAGTTTTACACCCTAACCTACTAACTTGAACCATACATGTAAGTAAGTATAAATGGGTTAAACTTGAAACTCGAGCTTTTAAATCAATGCGATAAGACTTCACTTAGGATCTTCATTGTTCTATAACCCAAGATTCTTTGTAACACTTGGGCTATAAGGCAGAAGGAGTGTCGAGGGTGCTCCTACACTTTGTCCGGCTGACTGAGAGAGAATACTCGGGTTCAAATACCATACGGTGTCCACTCAAACGCTTTTTCTCTGTCATTCAATATTATCATACCTTATACATGTCTTCTACTTAGCTGAAGCCAGGTCTTTATGTTTCTTGATTCTCTGAGAAAACTATGAGTATTTTCAGATTGTGTTTCTATGGATATCATGTCAATATATGAGATACCTCTCAAGATTCATCGATTCAGCAGTCACAGCTCTGTTCAATTCCTGCATGGTTTGATCAGGTGAGTTGAATTTTTTGGGAATTAGGCATTTCATGCAGCTATGTTTTGAGGATAAATATGGTTATATGGCGCTCTTTGTTCGGCTATATCAATGCTCTGGAGGATACTATGAAGCTGCTGGATTCAATGTTCAAGAATATGCAAAGCCCAATTTCAGTTTCACCGCCATCATTAAGAGTTCATTTTATTTTCTGATTGTGGGGGTGGGGCTGGAAAACAGGCAACATCATCGAGTATTAAAAGAAATTTGGGTTGATTGGCCTAATAATAAAAAATGGCGAGTGCGACAAGCGATTTTGACGCACTTTTTTTAACCCTGACAGGGTTGTAGGGTAACATAGGGTTAAATTAATGTGTTCTCTGAGTGGAGCTAAAAATTAGAAATTTTTAAAGACCAAAATCATCGAAATCGGTTCCGTAGTTTTTGAGAAAAAAGTGGGACAAGAGAAGTCGCAAGCAAATGAAAAAGTCGCAAGGAAAAAGTGGCAAGGTGACATGCCGGTGTACTTGACTGAAATCAGGAAGGAAGCGAATTAAGTGGGCTCGAAAGACAGACGTCCCGAAAGCCTAGCTAATAACTAAGGTAGCACATGCAAACCCCCATAACATAGGATGGGTCATCCTAACTAACCTAACCCTATGGAAGATCCTATACCCCCGAGGGGCAAATACGGCTAAAACTACAGGAAAACAGTCTTACGAGTTTGAAACATTCATTTCTTAATAACAATAAAACAAAGAGGGGGTTACAAAGTTTATTTTAATACATTTCTAACAATGTCAATTAATAACCTAGGTCTTATATTTCGCACCTTTTATCAGCTAAGAATAAAATTAATGGTTTGAAAATCGCACACAAGCCGAGGTTATAAGTGATGGTGCTTCTATTCGATTTTTGTGGTCTGAGGTATTTGCATTTTTGAAATGTGTTATTGCAATGGTCCATCGCAGATTGTGACGACCTACGATGGCCATCGCCGACGGTTATTTCATCGTTGGTCATTGTCGATGAAAATTGGCGATTTTGGGATCATATGCCGACGGAGCGATGGTATTGCCATCGTAAGAACGAAGGCGATGGCCATTGAACAATCGAGATGCCGATCTCTGGCTACTAGGTACCACCTTTAGCCCTATTTATCTCTTTGCCTGGGGTGCAAAGGCTTGGACTCATCGAAGTGACGTCATGTGGTCACGATAAAGTTCCTCTTATGGCCTGTTGAGTCTTCCTACAGAATCCTGCTCCTTCTTGTGTATGGCTCTATAACCTTAAAAAGCCGCGTCTACACGACGATCTTTTCAGCGATCACAAACACAAGAATCGACTATCAAAATCACAAACAATTGCGCCTCCTTGTTTCAACGGCATCAAAAACAGAAGCCACGATCAATTCAAGGTCACTAAACGTAAATTCAGCATTCCATTACTATTAATCGATATTCCGCCCTCACATTAACGGTAAGAAATTTATTGTAGTTGTAGATGCTGATTGGCGGGCTAAACTTTATGTATACTGGCAAAAAGTATAGCTGTAAATTCATTTACTGGCATCCTCTCAAATGCAGAAATGCACATGATAGAACAATAATTTCTCATTTTTTATTTATAAATTTATTCAATTTCTACTGCAATTTACACTGTGTACATCCGTTTATTACAATAAAACGGAACTCTTACTCTATTGTAGCTTTTACTAATGAAAAGAAAAAGGTACAGACGTAATTTGAGGAATATGCTACAGTTATTACTAATTGGCAACAAATAGTTGCTAAATGCTTCCCGCAGTACAGAAGTTCGAATAAAAACATAAATAAAATTCGATAAGCGGGCACATTTCAATAGAAAATTATTCTTTAATTACTAAATAGGCTAATAGTTGTAAAATAGATACATCTATTTACAGAGCGTAATATAGGGCTCCTAGTGCAAACTTTTTGTGATCTCGGTTTTTGATCGTGATTTCCAGTACTGTCGGCGATCAAAGATCACGCACTTCGAACGCTCTCCGCGTGTGTTTCAGTGTTTGGTGATCAAAATCTCTTCGCGATCACAAACTTCGACGAAAAAGATCGTTGTGTAAACGCGGCTTTAATTACTGGAAACTACGCTTCCCTTGCCGAGTCCACCTACCGAGATCAGATCGCTTACATTTTTCTCCAGCCTGTAGTAGGGTGAGTTCACACGTGTTCTTGCTTACGCCGCGGCTAATTTGATTTCGTGGTTATAAATTTGAACTATTGTGGATGCTACTTTGTTCCGTTATATCTCCCGTGCTGGGATCATAGTGGGATGTAAGTATCATAAAGCCTAACTACATATGCTGAAAGATAGTGGATAATGGAACCTTCTAGCTAGTAATAAAAACTAAGGCGTCTAACCCGCATTTTCTTCGGATTTTACATATCTGTACCAAGTTTCATTCAAATCTGTAACTTAGTTACATAAATGAAACAGCATATTTGAACTCTTGGGTTGGGAGTTTATTGTGGTCAAATTTGAGAATGCGACTTAAAAGAAAACTTCTTTTTTATTTTGCATACCAATTTGGATTAAAATTGGTACAGATATGTAGCTAGCCTACCTACCTAAAATTGGAAAAGAATGTAGGTTAGACTCGTATACTTTCTCTGGGAATTTTTTACTTTAGGTGAGCCAGTCTATTTTCTTTATTTATGGTCAGATTGTTATGAAACTCGCACAGTATAAGTAATATGTATTGAATTTTAAAAACATTTTATTACTGCAAATTTTTTGATTTTTGCAATAGCCCTATTTTTTTGGGAATAGATATTAAACAAGTTATAAGAGAAAATTGTTGATATTGCTTGAAATATCTTTAATAGATGAAGAATGCCTCATTTCATAGTGTGGCACTTCTCGCCAAGATCTTGGCAATTAGTTTGCCGCCCTCGGAAATGCGGGTGGGCGCCTGTGAGCAGAGTGTAATTTAAGATTTGGGACCCAGGATTCACCGGCTTCAATCAACTAGACCGGCTTGAATCAACTAGACCGGCTTGAATCAACTAGACCGGCTTGAATCAACTAGACCGGCTTGAATCATCTACACCGGCTTGAATTATCTACACCGGCTTGAATTATCTAGACCGGCTTGATTCATATTCATTTAGGCTACTCCTAGCATTGCAACTTCTGCTTCCATTATGATATAACTATATATAAATAAACTAGGAGCTTCATGACCAGGGTGTAATTTAAGATTTGGGACCCAGAATTGGCTGGCTAAGCCTGGCTTGAATCACCTTGACCGGCTTGATTCATATTCATTTAGGCTACGCCTAGCATTGCAACTTGTGTTGTGGAAGTCTCTGCCACTCTGTGTGATTTTACTGGCTTGAATTTGTCTTATACTGCAGATGCAGTTAAAATCAGTGTGGAATTCCATACTGGCTGTGAGCGCCACAACCTGTGGAACCTCATTTCATAGTGTGGCACTTCTCGCCAAGCTCTTGGCGAGTAGTTTGCCGCCCTTGGAAATGCGGAAGAATGGGACTTAGGCTATATAAGTTAAAATGGACTCTAAATGTGTTACAACCCATAGTAATGTGAACAAAATTTTGTTAACTGAAGTCTGAAGGGTGACATTCCGGTGGTGGTAGGTGCCATTCCGGTTATTACACCGCCATTCCGGTTACTAGGCGCCATTCCGGTTACTAGGCGCCATTCCGGTCATTCTATGTACCTACCCGGATAGGTTAGCATACGGTAGGTTAAAGTAGCGTAGGGTAGGTTAATGTAGCGTAGGGTAGGTTACTGTAGCGTAGGGTAGGTTAATGTAGCGTAGGGTAGGTTAATGTAGCATAGGGTAGGTTAAGGTAGCGTAGGGTAGGTTAACATAGCATAGTGTAGGTTATGAAAAACTAGTCCTAGTTCCCTCTTTTATCCTCTATGCTTCTAATTCATACCGTAAAATATGTATCATCGGTTTCCATTTCGTTGACATTGTAACGCCGCAGGTACCTGCCGCTGTTCCATGCTACCCTGACACATGAGAGTCCACCTCCCTTACAGTGTCCACCTTGCTTACCCAAGTTGTTTACTGAATTGCCATCCCCTTTGTAGATATAAGTATAGAAGAAAAAGAAAGCTACGCTAGTCTTGAGTTATTCTTTTGAATAACACAAAATTTTGTTCATACGGGTGTCATTCCAGTTGTTTTAGGTGCCATTCCGGATATTACACCGCCATTTCGGATATTACACCGCCATTTCGGATATTACACTGCCATTCCGGTTATTACACTGCCATTCCAGTTATTACACTGCCATTCCGGTTATTACACTGCCATTCCGGTTATTACACTGCCATTCCGGTTATTACACCGCCATTCCGGTTATTACACCGCCATTCTGGTGACTAGGCGCCATTTCGGTTATTCTATGCACCGATCTAGTTATCATTATCTAACGTACACTAACCAAACATAACACAACTGAAATTCAAGAAAAATAGAATAAAATGTTCTTTAAATTCAATTTTACGTCTATTGTGCGGGTTAGATAACATAAATAATGAAAATAAAATGTTTGTACTGCAAAATATACCAATAAGAACACCACAAGAAATAAAAGCTATAGGCCTACGTTCACACTCTACAGTGATCACTGGCAAAAAAAAAAAAAAATCACTCAGAAGGGAAGTTCAGATTTCCCCAAAAGTTGAAATAATCCCCAAATATTTATAAAAGAATATAAAGAGAAGCTTCACGCTATAAATACACACTTTATGCTCATCTCAATATATATGAAATACACGCACGTAAATAATTATTTGCGTAATTGTCAAATAAGAAGTTGAAAAACTCTCAAAATTGTTCTAAAAATCCCTGATACAGTGATACTATCTGAAATTTCGAAAAACTAGGGTAACTTCCCCAATATTTGCAGCCATACAGTATACACGCTCCTCATTGGCTGACACCAACGCGTCACTCTCATTGGTAAACCACCGTGTCACGTAAGTTTTTTATTGGTTGGAAAGAGTAACTCACGTCAAGCAGGCTTATGATTGGTGGAAATGAAGAAAGTATAATGTCGACATTACTTGAAAACTATTGCAAAAATTGAAAAATTTACATGAATAAAATGTTCTTTAAATTCATTTTTACATGTACTGTGCAAGTTTCAAAACGATCTGACCATGATTAAAGAAAATAGACTGGCTCACCTAAAGAAAAAATTGCCCTTTTTCCCATTTTTGCCGTAGAAAAGTTATTCAAAGAAGATGGAAAAACCGTATTCTTTGAATAACTTGTTTTCTAAAGCAAAAATGGAGAAACATCCAGGAGTTTGACGCTATTTTTTTGTTTTTGCATATCTGTGCCCTGCATTTCCGAGGGTGGCAAACTTGTCGCCAAGATCTTGGTGAGAAGTGCCACACTATGAAATGAGGTTCCACAGGTCACGGCGCTCATAGGTGCCCGCCCACATTTCTGAGGGTGGCAAACTTGACGCCAAGATCTTGGTGAGAAGTGCTACACTATGAAATGAGGTCTGTGCCAACAGGGTGTAATTTAAGATTTGGGACCCAGGATTGACTGGCTTGAATTATCTAGACCGGCTTGATTCATATTCATTTAGGCTATGCCTAGCATTGCAACTTCTGGTTCCATTATGATCTAACTAGGCTATATATAAATAAACTAGAAGCTTCATGACCTCTCTATATATATACACCAACTTCTTGGTTAAAGAGTAAGCTCAATCTATAAATAGGCTACTAACTCTGGTACCTAACTTTCTCAGTCGTCCCAGTGGGATGATTACCATACTTATGGAAGTTTCCAGGAATAAAGGTGTGAGCTTCCTAGAATTAGGAAGGGTTATTTCATCACTGGATCTGCTCAACTGAGCAGACAATTCAGGAGGCCTGTTAGTCGGGATAGTGGCCTTGAGCCTCTGAGGGTTCCCCTTTGAGGAATCTAGAATCCAGGACTCTTAGTGCGGAAATCCCAGTCTAACGGCAGAGACAATCCGGGGGAAAACTACCACAGAGTAATTCTGAGTTACTACAAGTACCAGTTGTCATCCCGGCAAGAGACCGGTCAACAAGGTAAGGAAGGTTGAGCAGGGCTTTTCAGCTCAAACTGAAAAACCAGCTCTCTTGAAAATTGACCTATGCTACAGTTGAGCAGGTTTCAGAATGATCCGAAATGGGTTCCAGAAAGGATTTGAAAGCCTTCCGGTTCTAGAAAGAGCCAGACAAAAGCAGTTCTGGTAGTCCTAAGGGCCCAGAAAGATCTGAACTACAAGCTATCTTGTGTGCTCGCTAACCTTCATCCTGCACGTAAGGTGGAGAGCAGCAAGAAGCCTGGTTAGAACAGTATTGCCCTAACAGGATTTTTCCATAGATTTTTCCAGGACAATCCAGGAAGGCCCGTTATAGTCTGTATTTTAGCTGAAGGTCAGGGGTACGGCAACTCACTAGAGAAAGTTGCCAGGTACCCTCAAGGCCGAGAGGCAACTTACGGTACTGTCACTACCAAGCCAGTATTGAAACACCTGGAGTGTCTGAAGGAAAGATCACCAAGAATAAAAGCATAAATTGGTTCAGATCAGGATCATTTGCACCAGCAACGCGAGGGAGGCAATGAAACCCGTCCCTGCTCCGCCTTGGGTATGTCAGTGCTACCGACAGAGGTATTCTGTCGGATCGAGTCACTGAGAATGGATAGTGTTGCAACGAATTTTTTCAGTGGCAAGCGAAGACAGAACACCTCTGGTGGATGAAAATAACCCAAAGCCTCTTCAGTTTCATGGCCTAGGGTGAAGTTGATGTATTGGTACGCTCGTCGTGCCAGAATGAGGAGTGCTGCTGCTGCTGGGCTCCTGAGGTACCAAGCAGGGTTGCGGAGTCGGAGGATTTGAGGGGGAGTCAGAATCTCACTTGCTCTAAGAGTCGGAGTTGGAATTTTTAGTCAGACTCTGGGATCCCATTTATAAACAAATCATTCAATTCGAAATTTTCAGTCACAAATTAAATAAAAATGTAAATGTGAATTTCTTTTGCACATTTCTCTTTTACAGCTATAGCTACCATGTATTTTCCTATTCCATATGATGAGGCCTTTGAGAAAATGTTGGTTAGAACTTTCGCACCTTGTACATTACGTGATGTGTGTGCTAGAGCACATGATGTGTGTGCCAGAGCACGTGATGTGTGTGCCAGAGCACGTGATGTGTGTGCCAGAGCACGTGATGTGTGTGCCAGAGCACGTGATGTGTGTGCCAGAGCACGTGATGTGTGTGCCAGAGC
>LQNS02278186.1:7829992-7855440 GCA_001587735.2 Parhyale hawaiensis
GCACGTGATGTGTGTGCCAGAGCACGTGATGTGTGTGCCAGAGCACGTGATGTGTGTGCCAGAGCACGTGATGTGTGTGCCAGAGCACGTGATGTGTGTGCCAGAGCACGTGATGTGTATGCTAAAGAGCGTGACGTGTGGGACGAGAAGGTGTGCAACAAGGAGTGAGCTGTCACAGCGACAACTTCCCAGGTTTGTATTTCGGGTAAAGGTTCGTATCACGGGCATAATTTTTATGCTAAGATTCGCAAGTCGGGTAAAGGTTCGTTTCACGGGCGTAATTTTGGGCCAAGGTTCGTTTCACGGGCGTAATTTTGGGCCAAGGTTCGTAAGTCGCTAAGTTCGATGGTCGGAAAGTTCGTTTATCGGGAGGTTCGATGGTCGGAAAGTTCGTTCATTGGGAGGTTCGATGGCCGGAAAGTTCGTTTATCGGGAGGTTCGTACGTCGAGGATCTATTGTAACTAATTACTTTATAGGACCGCGAATAAGCATTCCAGGCCGTCACGAATAACCGAAACCGCAAATAACGAACCCGTGAATATCGAGGGATCACTGTACTGTACGTTTAGTGCATTTTATACGATATGTTGACTATTTAGATTGTTTATGCCGCTATATCAGCATTTTTGTTTCGATAATAACACATATTTATGTCCCTAAACGTGCTATTTTGTCAGGTGGGAAGCCAAATTAGCCCTACAAAACAGTATGCCGAAATAGCCCCCAAAATGTGCCGAAATAGCCCTCCCTAAAGTAAGCAGCTCTGAGCTATTCTTACGAGATGCTGATTTGTTTGGGATGGCGAAGTTAGACGCACGCAAGCAAACTACGATCGAAAATACCCACATTTTAGCACATGGACATGAAGAAATGTTCACATGAAGACTTTTTTGAAACTTTCTGAAACAGGGTTTTTTGCATAGGTACTCAACTTTGATGTCCAACTGACTCTTTAATATTTGTCTGAGGGGCTTGTTTTTCGTCTCATATTCAAGATAATTCTATCCCATTTCAAACGGACCTTGTACCATTTATTTGTTGTAAAAAATGTTTCTGCAATGAATAAAAAATTGAAAACTTTGCCAGGTGCCAAAATAACCCTTGGGGTGACGAAATAGCCCAGCCTTACGGTACCGTACACGATGTAAATTTCAGAACAATCTGTAGAAAATTGAGTATTTTTTGCCCCATGCCCCCTCATATAATGTACCAGGTGCAAAGTTTCACCAAAATTTGTTTAATGTCTTCATGTCCTCACTTTAATATCCCAGATGATGCCAAACATAATTTAATATGTACAATACACCTAGCATCTTTAACTTCATTTATGTTTATATTAGCAAAAATTATTTGGACATGTTTTATGTTTACATCTAATATCTACTTGTTGGACCTAGGAGTCGGAAAATCTTGAGGACCAGGAGTTGGAGTTGGAAATTCTGGAGGGCTGGGAGTCGGAGTCAGACCTTGAACTCTCCGACTCTGCAACCCTGGTACCAAGTGGGCGGGGCCTGGGAAAAAAAAGATAGAACACCAAAAGCTGTCTATTATGAGGGTTACTCCTTGAAACAGTCTAAACTAGGCTACCATTTAGACGCCCCCCGAGTTGGGCGCTGTCGCGGGTCTGGTGCCACAGACAGAGGTGTTCTGTCGGAGCGAGCCACTGAGAAAAATTTGTTGCAACACTCTATCCATTCTTTCTCCTTTAGGCCAATCTCCAGACTTGGCAAAATTGTGCATTATATTGTGTGTCTTAGACACCCCAATGATATGCATAAATTTTCTGCCTTGCATGAACATTGAGTGCTTATGTATAGCATTGCTGATCCCTCAGAATCTTACCTATTGGTGGTGTACAATTGCTTAAAGAAAAAAAATATCTTTTGGTGGCTAAGGTCGAGCTACACAACAGAATAGCTGCGGGCCAAAACCATAATATTTTCTCACAGATAAAGCTTCTATGTACAGTGGAACCCCGGTTTCCCCGACTTTTTTCACTTTTCCGGGGTATTCCCGGAACGTTCCGGGAAACTGAAACCAAGCCGGAATAAAGGAAAACTTCGGCATTTCCCGGAAAAAGTCTGGCAGAAGTTCCGGGGATCTTCAGAAGAATTCCCGAAAGTAACGCTGCGCAGATACTAAAATTCGCCTATCGCGCAGCGTCTCTTCCGGGAATCGGAAGGCAACCACCGCCATTTTCGTTCAGTATGCGTCTGCACACAGTAGTTTCATTTTCGTTCATTAATGTGCGGCAAACGGGGGTTTTTCTGGCATAAAATATCCCGGAAATAGTTTCAATTTGCCGGACATACGTCCGGAAAAACGGGGTTTTTCCGGGAATTGAAGTTTTCCCGGAAATTTCAGTTTCCCAGAACGGCCTCCCCCCGTGCTGTCCGGGAAAACGGGGTTTCACTGTATTTCAGCTTTCATTGTGTAGCTGAGTAATAATCATGGAAAATATTTTATATAGCTAGCTACCAGTAGTTATGTTTTTCAACTTATGATCCCATCATTGGTGAGCACTGAGCAGAGACAGTTGCATTTTTGGTAATATAGGCCACCTAGCTATACTGATTCTTGTAGCAGCGTATTCAACCCTCCAGGGGGTATAGGATGGGCCATAGGGTTGGGTTAGTTTAGGTTTGTCCATCCTATGCTATGAGGCTAGCCTGGCTAGGCAATCCCAGGGGCCCATGTAGGTTACCTCAGCCATAAGCTAGGCCTTCAAGACGTCTCTCTTTTGTGCCCACTTTGCCTTCCTTCCCAATTTTATACTCCTACTTGCTCATGCTTTATTCTGTTCTTCCTCTTCTTTCCAGACTTGCTGTTCCCATGTGCGTTGATCCTGTGTGGGAACACCTTTGTGAATTTGTTCCCCATTTCTCTTGGCATACTTTATGTCCCTTTTTCCTCTGTGATATTCTGCTTGGTAATGGATGCTTAAACTTCCCAACTATAACTTGAAGCAGTTGCTGTCAATATCCCTGTCAATATCTCTGATGATAGTGTTTAGAATTATTCTTAAGTTAGTTTTAATCATAAAAACCTCAGGCGCTGTGTCCTAATCTTGTTGGCCACAGCACCTTATGAGAAAATAAATGAGTTTATTATTATTATTATTAGTATTTCTGAGGGCCTCATCTACAAGGTATCACAATGTCAGCAAATGTAGCAAACTTGGCCATGCCACAATGGTAATGAGCTGGCCTTTGATTATTAGCTACTGTCTGAGCCTCCAACCATGTGCAGAAGTAGCCCATGTGAAGTGCAGGAATTGGCTGCACATGTGTGCTGTAACTATATTCTCGAAGTGACTGTCAAAACTTGTCAGTGCCGACTTGTGCCCTCTAGATGTCACTGCTGGTCATGGACTTAGAAGTCAGTGGCCAATTGCACGTCCGCAATTTTGATTTCCTTAGAGTTAGCTACTGATATGCCATTTCTTGCCTAGCGGTAGTTTTTCCTGAAAGATTTTTGGAGAATTCCTTGCAAAAAGTAGTGATATTTAGCCTCAAGTCAGAGGTTTTCTCACCAAGATCTTGGCAAGATCTGCCAGTCGCCAAGATCCTGCTGAAAATGAACTCTCCGGAGGCTTCTGGATCCTTCACTTTCCACTCACCTGGAGATTCAATAGTTTGCTTCCTCTCTTAACCTCTTGCCACTCACCAGCCTCTCATCAGCAATAGAATTATTTCTAATCAACTATAAATTACTGTGAAACCACTGGGGAGCAAAATGGGAAAATTGAATTGACAGCACCAGCCCTAGAAGTTGATGATTCAGCTGGAGGCATCAGGTGATTGCTTTTGGGCATGGCCCAGCTTCATCAGAAAAAGAATCTCCAGAACTAGGTGCAGGCAGACTTGTCCTATGACGACGATGCTCGGATTTAGCTCTCCTTTGAAAAAGCTTCACCATAGACAAAGAAAATGAGCTGTCACTGGGAAAAGTGGCAACTCATAGTGCTTTCTTGGAGTATCTCCCCCTTTTGTTTATGTCAATAAGGCTGCAGGTCAGGATCATTCTTAACACATGCATCATCTATGAGCAAGGATTTCAGCTTATTCTCCAATCCATCCACATGGTGTCGGGCAGCAACCTGGAAGGTGTCCTTTCGCTGTTGCAAGTTCTGAAGTAGCTATATACTGTGGCAATGTATTCACAAGAGCCGGGATATCATCAGAAGCACCCTCAGCTTCTCTAAAGGAGGTGAGACCGGGCTATGGGCTCAGATGAATCCTGCTCGGAATCCGAAAGAATCATGACAGATGAAAAACAAACAGCAGTTTGAGTTGTCTAAACAACACAGGGTTGTTTTGAAAATGTTCCCAGGTCTGGGCATCAAAATGTTGTGAGTGCATGTAGCAATGTGTAAAATGCAAATGCTAACTACCAGCATGCCCCCTATAGAACGACACTCCCTGGATCGCCCAGGCAAAAAATATGAAAATTAACTCAGGCCTTTGCTAAACGAGAAAGAAAGGAACAAAAACTCGAGAAATAATTGGCTATAACTCTGAGCTCACTGCTCAATTATACATACATCTATAGCTATAGCTAATTTACAGATATAAAAATTATCGCTGGAGTTAATGATTGGAGAAACAATGTTTTTGGGAGGGTAGCAGTAAGTAATGGAAGTAGTTGAGCAAGCATGAAGTCTCTGTTAACAGGCAATGTAACACAAGGTGAAATTGCAGGCCCAAGTGTGACCGCTCCAACAAAGAATTATTACCGTAATGCAGTAATAACTAAACCTACCCAAAGATATGACAGCTTAAATTAAATGAAAAGTAAAAATAGATCAAGGGTAAATTAAAGCATTGAAAAACATAAACTATCTTGCAAGAATACACCTAGTTAAACAAAAATAAGTACATTAACACAGTCCAAGAATCAGATCGATGACTGATTCAAAAGTGGAGAACGCAACTTTATTAAAATTCTGCCCTGGCTGTTGTACTCCAAAAGACAATCAAAAGTCATAGGAGTCCAAATACTGGAGCACTGAAAAAGCAAAAATTACCACCACGAAAGTTGATGGTAGCAGCTGATTGTTTGGGAAACCGAGGTAGCAGAGAATCAGGTAGTTAACATTCAATCATACAGGCAGGAAACCTAGCCGGAAGCAACAGTGCAAGACACCAGGTAGCTAGTGAACAAATTTATGCTGAAGAGCAAATAGGCTACACTCTACCGTACAGTGAGGTTACTTTGTTCGCCTGGGGTAACATTGTCCAGCTGTTTTCCTCAAAGTGTAAAAAGTTGACATAGCGAGATAGCATATGAGTTGTTATAATGTAGCTCGATGAAGTGCGCTACATAGGTATATGCTAATTTGCACACCTATCCATGTGATGTAAATTGGGAAAAAGTGATTGGATAATCAGACAATGTTTCCCCAGGCGGACAAAGTAACTTCACTTTACGGTACTAATATGGTAGGTACGGTATTGTATGATGAATGGCTAATGTGAAAACAGTTTGCAAGCAGTGGAACTTTAGAGAGTGATTTGTGTACCACAAAAATTGCAAGCTGAAACAAACAGAAGAAACATGCAAACAGTTGAAACACAAATAGAAGGCCTCTCTAGAATATGATCAATTCTTATGCTTTACAAATTATATCCAGGTAAATACATACTGCATTTGCCTTGTTCTTGGAGGCACGATTTTAATGTGTAGATCCTCACTAGAATAAACGTTTGCTATGTTACCATGTGCAGCGTACTGGTTAATACCTAGCTATTTTTACAGTACCTATAACAGAACTAATCATAGAGCTGAACATTTTCTGTCTTTTTAGTGACAATTTATTCAATGCAGTGATGCCATTTTCATTTTTTGTTTGTTTTTGCTTTTGATTTTTTACATTGCACTAATTAGTCAAATATTATTCTGCTAAAATCTATCTTCTTCATAGTTTTAGGAGGCCTAAAAATGCAGCTACCTTGGTATCCAAATCTAACGAAAGTGTATTTTTTCAGATACCTTTTCTTTGGGCTACTGACTATGAACAATGCTAGGCAGAAAAGCAGTGTATTAAGGGCATACGAGAGTGACGTGTTACACCCCCACCATCAGATATCGTCACTTGCTCCTGTTACTCTGGCAGAGCTCTTCTTTAATCAAGAGGTTGATGCTGAAGCCCTTGGTCTCAAGTTTGGTGATATAGAAATTGCAGACGATTTTGGTGACGGAATTGTAAACGAGGAAGTGTTCGATAATAGCTACAACTTGAAATTGGAGTTGGAAGAGGTAAGTGCAAGTGCTTTGTCAGCACTTGAGCTGTCTCAAGATCATTGCCAATTAGCTAATGTTTATCCATCTTACTTTCTATGGAGCAGTACCTCCAGGGGATTTTCGTGGGTTACTTAAGGCTTTGCTAGGCCTTTGGGATGTCTTTTGTACTTACATTACTTTCATACATATAAATACTCTTATTTGGTGCTATATAGCTAGCCTAGGTGTTTCAGCTTTTTTTTTCCTGATGTACTGGTCAATTTTACATTGGTCATGCTTGGGAGTAGCTACAATTAAACCTTTCACCATGGTTTTCAAATTTTTCTTTTGATGTTGGTAGCTTTTAATCAGTGGCTGGGTCGTAGTAGTCATTCAAAGATTGAGCAGCTAACACTGCAAGGGCAAGCAATTCGTGAAACTGGAGTAGAAAACCATGTACATAGGTATATGCTTTTGTTCTGTTGCTGGTGACCTGATGGGAAATTTTCAAGATAACTGAATGCAATATGACATTAACTGTCCACAGATGGAAGATGAGGTAACTTTTAGTGCAATAATTCCAGATGAAATCAAAATTTAATATTCGTGGGGCACCTCAAAATATTCATCTACACTTCTGTAATTTGAACAGGATAGTTTTGAGGCACTTTGGCAACATAATATCTCTATTGGATTTCACATTTCATAAAAACTTGCAAAAACCCCTTTTTTGCTCCACCCTGTTGTACATTCTCGATTGTTGTCTTTTTTAAATAAATATTTTAACTTCCAACCAGTACCTACCTATGGTTTCAGGCGTGGCAAAAATATTAATCCAGCCATATTCCAATTGGTAAGCGATTTATTGCATGCATTCAGCCAAAAGACCTATACGATATGCCTTTTCTTGGATCTAAGAAAAGCATTTGATACTGTTAATTTGATATGTACTCTATGCTCATTTTCTCTTCTGATCACCTGATGAAGTGCATTTTTACTTGAATAGGGACAGTACCTAAGGGCTTGAGTAGGTAATGCTCATAGCCTAGTTTTTCCTGATCACCGTTAGGCCTGTATATAGACTATATTTTTTTCAAGTCTTCTCAACAAAGTGAAATTGTATATATTTGAATGTTTGTCATAGAAAAGGAGGCTTGAGCTGCTCAACTTGATTAAATTGTGCTAAAAGAGATAGTACGATAGTATCACTTTCATGGCAGATTTTGTTGTATTCAACACATTTCCTGGGGATTTATTTTGCATTTTCCTGGTTTGATAGCCCTTTCTGACTACAGCTACATTCTTTTTTATTAGTATTATTTGACCAATTTTCAAGTAAGAAAGCCTAACCATAGACCATACAATACTTTAACTACTGCTCACTGAACTGAGCAAAGGAGGCGGATAGCAAGTTGATTGAACTTTGATTAACTCTTCCAGTCACAAAGCGACCTCAGACAAGAAGTAAACTGTTTAAGAAATGTGTTTATCAGTAAGAAACACGAATTTGGTGCCGGAGTTATTATTATTAATAAATCACACCAGACTGGCGACGTAGGAATGGAGAATCTCCATGAGGTTAACAAACCCCCACGCAACCAGCCCAGCGGGCGAAGAAAAAAAATATCCGAGATCACAGAATAGTTCTGTGTACAGATCGTTTAAAGCTGCCAATACCCGCACCAGCATAGACAGAGCCATCAAGACCATTCCAAACATCCACACATGATGGAAAAAACGTACGGGAATAGCCTACTGGCCCGTACATCATTGTAGCAGTTCCAAGGCAAACTCATAAAGAGCACCAGTACGCCGAGTATACCTCACCCAAACAAATGGATCCAGAAGAAACTCAGACAGTGGATGACTGGGGCAGTTATAGATTTTATACAAAAAAACAGACCCCACCAACTCTGTGACGATGCGTCAGATCACAAGGCACAACGCCACCCAGCATGAACGCACTTCAAAGAACCACTTTGTCCAGCAAACACAGATGGCAATTGGCAGCAGAAACCCAGACTACAGAGCAGTACTCCAGAAGAGTGAGGACAAAGCAATTAAAGCAGCGACGTGTCAATTCTACCGAGCTAATAAATACCCTCCTAGCACGCCTCATAAGGTCCCACTGTACGCGACCTGGACACGAGCATTGTCTTTGTCTGGCCCGCATTTAGCCTCATCCCCCTTCTAGAACACCAGGAATCAATTATTTCGAAATCATGCTGAATAGATTCTGAAGCCTCTAATCTATCGCTAAGCTTATCGATAACGGCAAGCAAGGAAACATCATCAGCGTCACCAACAAGTAAATTGTTAACAAGATGAAACAGATCCGCCGTATATACAATGAACAACAAAGGGTCTAGAACACTACCCTGTGGGACACTAGAAACCAAATAAAAAACTCTCTCCTCTTCCCATCAACAACTACTCATTGACGTCTATCAGATAAAAATTGACTAATTACCGCGAGAACTGAACCACCAATACCCATTAATCTCAGCTTATGGAGCAGCCCAAGGTGATTCACGCGATCAAAAGCAGCACTAATGTCAAGCTGTACAAACCTTGCCTCATGACCCCCATCAAGAGCCAGCTGCAACACATGAGAAATGTGAAGCAGAGCATCACAGGACGATAGTTGAAGGTTGGGACACCAGAATGACAAATGGGTGAGTAGATATAGGCCTTGCATTTCTTGCATCTCCAAAACAGTTTAGCTATTATTGTTTCAGGTCGTTATCTTGACTGGAAAGGGTACAAAAGGTAAAGTCAACTTGACTGCATTCTTCGCTGGGAAACCCACAAGCACTGGTTCATGCTGCAGATGTAGGCCAAGTGGCCCCTGAGGAGTAAGTACTGCGGCAGTCGACAACAGGTCGTCAAGAACTAAGGCGTCATCAATGGAAGGTTCAACTACCTCCATCCCACACCCTTCTATTTCTGGGCAAGGTAAGTTCTCCCATGGTAGCTATGCACAGCAAGCAGCTCATTGACTCTGCACACCTAGCGCCACAAAAATCATTCACATAGTTTCGTACTTGATCCTGGTACCTTCAGTGTCACTAGTTCAACACGCAAGGCTGCTGCTACCGAGGGTATCGAGGTTTTATAAATTTTGTTATATATAGCTACCTGCTACTATCGTTTGTACAGGGTATGCACTGCCTGTCTTGCCTGCCCTGACAGTACGTGTTTGGACTATAACTAACCAACCAACCTGTTGTACTTATGTGTCTTGCCCGATGCGGGCATGGTGCTGGCTTCGTTAGTAACCTGCCCCACTACTCTTCACTATTATATTCATGCTATGTCAGTTTTATAGGCAAACCAGCTTAAAGAGTCCGATGGGCGTGGCTAAGAACGCAAAGTAATTTTGCCAAATCTCATTTAAGCGCGTGGTATAACTTGTCTCAATCGATAAAATTATATTTATACTCGAGTACTTACAATGCATTAATAAATAGATCAGATTTGGCACTGCTGCGCTCAATGATGCCCCGCCTCTGAAGGACCACTTACGATGGTTGGACTTACTGGTCGGACGAGGCTTTTGTACGCAGTTCCTGGTTGCTCTTGGTGCATAGGACATCTTACTTTTGTTACCCCTTTGTTTCCTTGGTTTTCGTGCTTTTACTGATATTCTTTGTTAACTTCTTATCCTTCCTCTTCGTCATACTGAGCCAAACGTGGCCTCAGCGCACTGTCTCCGGCGACACACTGGGTTGATTTATCATTTACTGCTTTAGTTTCTTGCAGAGTCCAACATGGCTCCTGGTGTTGGTAATTTGTGGGAAGACCTCAAGAAAGAAGACATCCTGGACGTTCTGCCTAAACTCACCGAAAATAAAGTGGAGTCTTTGATACGCGCTCTCCTGGATGCCGGTGTGGAGCAGCGTAGTGACCTGCAGCACATTGAAGAAACTGACTTGACCCATATTGTGAGGAAAATTCAGGCCAGAATTTTGATCAAAGCTTGGAGAAAGAAATATTGTGGTAAGTAGGTTTGTAGTGTAACATAGTAGCTACGTCCTTTAGTAGGGCTGTGTGAGTAGTTAGTTACCTACCTTTAGCTTACTATAAACAGGCAATTGCAGACTATGTTACCAACCTAATATTTAGCCGATGTGTTGTACTACTTCTAATCTTGGTTAGGTTGGCACCGCTTTTCTGGCCACTCTTAAATTAAAACCCATAAGTTGAAATTTCTAAGTTTATTTCACCCCATGTAAGAATCTTTGTGCGTTTCTAATATGAACGCACTGCCGGAACTCGGAAACTATAATTTCTAGGAAGATAATGCACTTTAACTGCAAAGTGCTACGCCAATTGCTTAAAACTACCTCCGAGCAGGAGCTAAGTTACACAGATAGTTAAAGTTGGCCCTACCAGAGGCTGAGTTACACACGCAGTAAATAGTTGATGCTGGGCAGGAGCAGAGCAGTAGTGCACAGCACGATGAGCTAGCGGCGAGTGAGACAACCGGCCTTGCCGAGCCCCTTTATAGCCTCGTGCTCGCTAAGGTTTCGCGATGTCACGTACAAATAGCCGCAGCCCATGCACTACCCCCAGCTTACCCGCTGCACCTTAGGGTACAGGCACTCCGCTGCATTAGGGCAAAATTTTCAACTTTTGTCATTCTCAGGAGAATGTAGAACGGGTTTTGCTTAGAAATATTTGTATGAAGGGAAGATCGTACACTCTGATCTTCCCTGCGGTATTTGAACCAACAACCAGTACTTGTGGAGTTAGGGTGGATCATATCCGATTCGTGTGTCCAGCCAGATTCCAAGTCCTTGGACTCTAAAATTTTTGGACTTGGGCTCTTATTTCTTAAGCAACTTGGTCCATCTTATCCACTCTTATTTTTGGGTTCCATCAGGTTCGGACTCCCACTCCTGCCCCACCTAAATAGTAAATATATATACTGAGGCTTGAAGAAATATGGTTCGTTTTTTGGAGCATTGCTTGTTTCCCTGTGTAGAGTTCAACTGCAGTTAGGGTCATGTTCGCCTGCCTGCCCGACTTGTGAGTTCTGCCAGTCGGCTGTGTGCCCGGAATGATTTGGTGGACGTGTCTCATACACGGAGAATTGCTTGACTCTGCATGTTCTTGCCATATGGTATTCAATAAAGAGGGTTATGGACTACACCCCTCTGTTCCTGCCACACATCCCATGGGACTCCTTCCTGCTCCCGTGTTGGGGGTCACGGTAGGCATCCTCTGCATTGGTGCTTATTACCTCCACCAAGGAGGTTATGTTTTCGTCGTGTTTGTCTGTCTGTCACCAAGATAACTCAAAAAGTTATGAACCGATTTGGATGAAATTTACAGGGATTGATAGGTATGTTAAGAGGAACAGATGATTAACTTTTGGTGAAAATATGTCCATCCGTTTGTTTGTTTGTCTGCGGCATTTTTCTCGATGCCATCACTCAAAAAGTTATGGATGGATTTTGATGAAATTAACATGAGTTGTTAGGTATATAACAAAAAGTAGATGACAAAATTTTGGTAATGGTCCGTTCGTTCGTTTCTCACTGTTTTTAATTTTATGCTTGTTAGCACAATAACTCAAAAAATAATGAATGGATCTTTATGAGATTTATAGCAGTTGTTAATAATGGTAAAAGACATAAATGATCAAATTTTGGTGCAGATCGGTTAGTTCGTTTGTATCTTTGACGCATATTTGTCATAACGTTTGTTAACAGTATAACTCAAGTTATGAACAGATCTTCAAAAAAATTGAACAAGCTGTTGTTAATATGAAAAAGCACAAATGATTAGATTTTGGAGTTTATGCAAAGAAAATTATGGTTTCAGAGCCAATTTGAATTTTTGCTACCGTTGGCTCACTTGTCGGAGGTATGCGCTCTCAGAGTGCTCTAGTTTCTTCTGTTCTCTTTTGTTTATTTTCCTTTTCGTCTCTTATCCTGTGCCGCATGGCTGAGCGAATTCATTCAGCCGGCCGAGCCGTATAGGGTTAGAGATACGCCTTATTTCCAGGATTGCGGAGCTGGAGTCGGAGGATTTGAGAGGGAGTCGGAGGATNGGAGGATTTGAGGGGGAGTCGGAGGATTTGAGGGGGAGTCGGAGGATTTGAGGGGGAGTCGGAGGATTTGAGGGGGAGTCGGAGGATTTGAGGGGGAGTCGGAGTCTGAATCTCACTTGCTCTAGGAGTCGGAGTCGGAATTTTTAGCCTGACTCCGACTCCGGAATCCCATTTATAAACAAATATTCAATTTTGAATTTACAGTCACAGGTTTGAAAAAAAATTTTATTTTGTACTGTAACTGGATATTTTTTTGTACATTTCTCTTTTATAGCTATAGCTACCATGTATTTTCCTAATCCATATGATGAGGCCATTGACAAAATGTTGGGTAGAACTTTCGCACCTGGTACATTATGTAAGGGGGCCATGGGGGGCAAAATAATAAATTTTGGACCGATTGTTCTGAAATTTGCATAGTATAAGTATTTTTGAAAAAGAAACACATTTTGCTTCCACAAGTTTTTTGATTTAGGTTTTAGTTTTTGAGATAATGAGAAATATCTATATATATAGCTGTATGTATTTTTTCTAAGTTTCAGAGGAATAGAAGAACTCAATGAGTTTTCATGCTAGAATAAAAGCAATGACAGTTTTGGAATCCTTGAAACATTCCTCACAAAACTATAGAGCAGGATTTTTCA
Organism: Parhyale hawaiensis; assembly: GCA_001587735.2. Classification (NCBI taxonomy): domain Eukaryota; kingdom Metazoa; phylum Arthropoda; class Malacostraca; order Amphipoda; family Hyalidae; genus Parhyale; species Parhyale hawaiensis. Next base: position 7,842,918 of record LQNS02278186.1, read on the forward strand.
TTTTTGCCCTAATTTATTTTTTGTTTCAACTTTCAACGCAGCTTAAAACAGATTTTTTCCCCTATATTTTAGTTAGGTAGTGATCGGACAGAATAGAAAATGGAGAGGCCAGCTCGGTAATTTTGTTAAGAATGTTGCAAGGATTCCAAAATTGTCATTGTTTTTATTGTAGCATGAAAACTCACTGAGTGCTATTCCTTTGAAATTTAAAAAATGCATAGGTATATATATATATATGTATATATTTCCATCATCTCAAAAACTAAGTCCTAAGTCAAAAAAATTGGGTGAGAAAAATGTATTTCTTTTTCAAAAATACATATACTAAGCAAATTTCAGAACAATCAGTAGAAAATTGAGTATTTTGCCCCCCTCACTGGTGCATACGTAAGTTTTGCCCAAATTAATTCAATGTCTTCATGTCCTCACGCATCCAAGGGTTCCGAGTGCCTTCTCCGCAGGGGATGTAGCATCTGGCCGCAGTTCCTGCTGACGAGGTTAGTTTTTTTAAAGTTAAGTAGGTTCTCTACTTTCCTCTTTCTGTCCCGTGAGGTGGGCTGTCGATCGAGATAGCCGACCCGGTACGCGGGACATCTCAAGTTTCTCACGTGTGGAAGGACACAAAAGGGGCCAACCAGTTTAGTGTCTCCTACTATACTTTGCGCCATCAATTTTCGTTGGCCAGAAACGAGTTTTTATTGGCTACTTAGCGTCAATCTTTGATTGACCAAGAAAATTAGCTTTCATTACCTAGTGTGATTTTATTTTTCTATTCTACCAACAGGAATATCTCAGCTTGGTCCAACCAAAGTCAGTATCTTGGAAGGAAAAATCGACTCTTTCACAACCAAGATTGAAAACATGAAAAAAGACATAGCTGAAGACATAAAAAAAGATCTAGTAGAACACATACAAAAAGATCTAGTAGAACACATGCAAAAAAAAATAGTAGAACACATTGATGCTGGGTGGGATTCCATAATCAAACATCAAGAAGAGAACAAGGCTGAAATCAAGTTGATCAGAAAAAATTTGAAGGAAATTGCTCTTCCAAATCTACCAACTGGAGAAAAAAGCAAACTTCCCTGTTTTCCACTTAAGACACTGGAAGAAGTGCAAGATTTGGAAAACCTACTAGTAGATGATGGCCAGAAGAACTTACTGATTCTGGATTTAGCGTTGATTGGAGGAAGCAAGCTCAGTCAAGTTGTGTACCACATAATGAAATATGTTTTGAGCAAGGATGTTGCGATGGACTACAGTCTGAAAGGGGCCAAAAAAAAACGGAAGTTTAATGATTTGCTTCTCTACAAGGCTATTCTTGGTTAGTAAATAGTTTTTGAGTAGCTACCTACATTTTGTTGCTTACATATGCTATCTGGCGAAGTAACTTGTGTGCCTTGTTTTTACAACTTGCATGCTGTTGAAAAACTAATGAAGTAATTTCTAACATTTTCTAGAGACAATTCTTGAATCTTTTCCAATAGATGCAGTGAGGAAAAACCCGAAACATACGAATGCCACGGAGTAATTTCTAACATTTTCTAGACAATTCTTGAATCTTTTCCAATAGATGCAGTGAGGAAAAACCCGAAACATACGAATGCCACGGAGGAAGAAATTGACCACTGGATCGCGTTGAGTCTCGTTAATGCCAGGGACCGTGACAAAGGACGGAGCAACCGACTCAGAGTTGAACTATCGATGAAGGAAAAAGTAGATTCTGCATCAGTAGATGCTCCAACTGCAGATGAAGAGGCTGACCATTCTAGGCCTTATGCTTAAAGTATTGTAACTCTCCCATTGGGGGAGCTTTACAACTTGCGGTAGCTATGAAAAATATAGGTTCTAGAGTAAAATATGAAGTCCTGAGCTAAGAGTTGGATAGAGCTTACTCTCTTTAAAATAAGTAGGTTTTTTACCCGATTTCCTATCATATTTTCTTAATAACTTTTTCGGTAATTCCGCGAGCCCTAAAATATTTATAGGACTAATACGATGTACCGTAGGTTAAACCTATTAAAATTCAGAGATATCTATAGGTATTTCGTTCTTCAGTTCTTGCATGGAGCAATGTTAGAGGAATCTGAAATATTTGTAGCTCATTTTGCCCCACTTGTATCAGACAATCGGTATAATACACGAAATAATAGGTTTAACTTACCTTTTGTTCGCCTTGATGTTCAGAAGAGTTTCACAGTCTACCAGATTATTAAAGCATACAACGAAATCCCAAATAGGTTTGTCGAACCAATGTCTCATTATGTCTTTAAGCGTGGTTTCAAGAAATATTGTGTTGAACAGTATTATGATTTATAATGGTTAAATGTGACCTGTGCCTTATAAGCTTCTATCAGCTTTTGAGTATTGTTTTCTTTTAACCATGAGTAAGGCTAGTTTCAATTGTATTCTTTCGCATTGCTAACTATGTATTTTAATTCTGAAATGAGAACAATAAAGTGTTGAAGTGTTAGTGCCGTCCTGCACGAGAAAGCTCGTTTTTGCAGCGACAATAATATTACTGCTATAGCGACTAGTGCTATTTTGCAATCACTCGCTCGCCATGGCGCTACCTATTTTCTCTTTGGTCTACTTATTGCATAAGGAAAGTATTTCTGGTATGTTTGATTCAATTACATACATATTTTTCAATGGACTTATTTCTCCCTACACCAAAAATACCTGTTACTATTAAGCTAAATAAATGAAAACATATAGTGTAGCTACCTACCTATATGTTTTCATTTGTTGAGGATGATATGACGAGGTGCATTTATTGTTTCTTCAAAATTTATGGAATTTCTTTTTTCATTCATTGCATCATTCAACATTTGGTAAATTAGTAGTTGAAATAATTATTTTGTTAATAAGTGCACTTTGTGAAGCCCCTCGTTAAAAAAGGCTCAGCGACACCTACAAGGGAGACGACATAAGATTGCAAGTTCTACCAATATTTCCTTTGAAATATTTCGTAATGCAAGCTTAATCGTGGTGTGGAAAGTCTCTTAAAATTTCATTATTGCTATACCTACGTACATCCAGATGTACCTATAGCGTGTATGTCTAATATACCTACTGCTTTAGCGCTAACCTGACCTTGGATGTTGACTTGAAATTGGTATTTTCAGATTGTGTGGCATGGACGTGTCCATATATGAGATGCCTCTCAAGATTCATTGGATCAACAAGCCATTGCTCTGCTCAATTCCTGCATTGTTTGATCTGGTGAGTTGATGTTTTTTTTTTTAAATTAGGCCTTTTTGCAGCTATTTTTTATTTAGATACGTATAAATTTAGCTATATGGCGCTCTCTGTTCGGCTATATCAATGCTGATCTGGAGGATACCTATCAAGCTGCTGGATTCAGCGTTTAAGAAAACGCAAGGCCCAATTTCAGTTTCACCTCCATAATTAAGAGTTTATTTTATACTTTGATTGTGGGGGTGGGGCTGCAAAACAGGCCAACATCATTGCCTATCTGCTGCTGCATAATCATCAGTGAAGATTTTCTGAGAAGATTGCTGACTGCTGTAGCCATCTTCATCAATATGGAGCGAAAAAAATGAAGTTTAGGTTTATAGATCCAATAGTTACTCATTTTTGCACCTCTGTCTGTTTTTACATGTTTTACTCAAATACTCATGCATTACAAAATCTTTTGGCTGGCACAATTCAAACCTTCTATGTACTTAATATGAGTAGAATGTCTTAATTGGGCCAGTCAGAGGATTCTGTAATTTCTAAGTGTGGGCAAAACGTGGGAAGAACTGACGGCGGATGTGTGAGTGAAACGTACCTACGTACCGGGGGCATACGGGCAACATCAGGGCAGAACATGCAGGGAGCATGCGGGGAAAACCTGGGCAATACATGCAGGAGGCATGTGGGCAGAACATGGATGAAACAGATGGGGAACATACGGGCAAAACCTGGGCAATACATGCAGGCGGGCATGTGGGGAAAACCTGGGCAATACATGCTGGGGACATGTGGGCAGATCATGGATGAAACAGATGAGGAACATGCGGGCCAAACCTGGGCAATACATGCAGAAGGCATGTGGGCAGATCGTGAATGAAACAGATGGGGAACATGCGGGCAAAACCTGGGCAATACATGCAGGGGGCATGTTGGGAAAACCTGGGCTACAAAGTGGTTTGACCAGATAATGCCCACATGAACCCCACCTGGGTATTTCTCGATAAAAACCAGAAGGGGCCCGCATGGGCCCCAGTGGGCAAGCCACGTGGTGCCCATATGGGGCCTTGGACAGATTCTACTAGGGTTGTGCTACAATAAATCGCAACGGTTTCTTGGGGCCACATTCCTTCTATTTAGATCTATGGCTATCTTTAGAAAGATTTTGGACAGTATAGAAATCATAAATTTGGAGTAGGGGAGCTTCAAAAATGGCTCAAATTGAAAACATACAATTTAAGTAATTTTCAACAGCCAATATAGCGTAGTCATTTACCCAGTACATCCATTTCTTCCTACATAATTGTACACATATGCTTATCGTTTGGTTACAAAATCAGATTGTGTTCTCGCCTCCTTCATATTAAAATAATTTGATGAATTGTAGGAGTTTTTTATCCCCATGATAGTTAGCGTGTTGACTACTTTTTTCGTCAGAAATGCAGAATATGTGAGGTATTTGTATTCTGAACACATAGATTCGATGGCATCCGCAATTAAGTCAATTGGTCTAAAAAAGTACATAAAATTGAATAATAGCCCTAATGAAGGCAGCTTCTTCTGAACTGATTCAGTGCCATGGTCAACAAGCTTGTAAAACTTCACACTCTGCCCCTGAAGCTCTGGTGCAGACACAGTGCATACGTTTTGAAATGGAACCCAACAGGTAGCTATTCTAACGAACAGAAGGAGGCCGTGAGAGAAGTCCAGTCTTAGCTATTCCAGTCCAGTCCATGAAGTTGACAAAGACATCACAGTTTTCATGTGACTCATCTCAGTGAACTCAAGGTAACTCTTTATGAAGATGAGGTAATTGTCACGTTAGATTTAGCTGAGAACTATAGTTTTGTGGTGCAGGAAGCAGTACAAAATTTCCACTGGATCAACCTGTTGGGTTCCATTTCAGAACTTCAGCCCTCAGGGGCATATTGTGGCGGGACCTTTCCCTGCCACAATATGTTTGGGCATCACGCACCCAAGGGTCCCTAGTGCATTATCGTCTCTCACGACGATTTTGCGTTCACGTTAGCTCTTGCGCGCGCCGCCACTAAAATAAACACTACCTAGGCAAACCTAACCTAGCGTAACCAAATCTACCCTTGGCTAACCTAATTTACCCTTGCCTAACCTAATTTACCCTTGCCTAACCTAACCTTACCCAACCAACCTAACCCAATCTAACCTCTCTAATCTTACCTAACCTTTCCTAGCGTTATCTAACGTTACCTAACCTCACCTAACCTAACCCAACTTAATCAGCGATACAGCGAGCAGCGCGGCGCACCAACTTGAACGCCGCTCACGCGCACACGATCTGCGTACACAAACACGCACACATCTCCGTCGTGAGAGACGATAGCGCGTCCCGAGTGCCTTCTCCGCAGGGGATGTTGCATCTGGCTGCATTTCCTGCTGACGAGGTTAAGTTTTGTAAAGTTGGTAGGTTCTCTACTTTCTTCTTTCTGTTCTGTGAGGTGGGCTATCGATCGAAATAGCCGACCTGGTACGCGGGACATCTCTAGTTTCTCTCGTGTGGAGGGACACAAAAGGGGCCGACCACTTGAGTGTCTCCTACTATACTTTGTGCCTCGTTTCCCTGACCGTAGTAGCGCACGTGGCCACCACGCCTACCCTATATGCGGTATTTGAATACTGCACAAGTAGTTTCTCTGTTGAAACGCCTGAGTTGCGGCTACGGAGGTTTAACAAAATGCATAATAATAATTCAGAACATCATAGGTATGCACTGTGTCTGCACTAGAGCTTCACGGGCCGAACGCAATGTTTCATATCCATGCTGACCATAACACTGTGACTCAGTTCAGAAGCTGTCTATATATGGGCTATGAACTAAACATTATGTAGATTTTTTGATAAACTGACTTACTTAATTGTGGATGCCATCAAATTTATGCATTCAGAGTACAAATCACATTTTCAGCATTTACGACAGAAAGTAGCTAACACGCCAGCTGCCGTGGGGATGAAAAACGTCTACATTACATACTATTTTACTATGAAAGAGTTAAGAACACCATCTGAGTTTTTGACCAAACGATAAGCATATGTGTATAGTTATCATATGAATTATGTTGGATAAAAAGGCTGTCCTGGGTAAATGACTACGCTGTGATGTTGGCTGTTAAAAATTAACTAAAATTGTATGTTTTCAGTGTGAGCCATTTTTGAAGCTCCCTTACACCAAATTTATGTTTTCAATACTGTCCAAGATCTTTCTAAAGATAGCCACAGGCCTAAATAGAAGGAATGTGGCCCCAAGAAACAGATTCGATTTATTGTAGCATGATAGCGGCAACCAGAAAATTGAAATTTTCGTTTCCACATACAACAAAACTATTAATGTGGAGGCATAAATCTCAAAAACTAGAGAAAGAAGCTTTCTGATGGCATAATCTGAAAGCCTGGGTGCTAATTACATAGTATGCCAGTTTCAAGCTCACCGCTCATTTTGTTCCCAAGATATTGAAATGTGGCTGTTGTTAAACATCGCGATTCACGAGGGTCAGAAATGGGGTATACCACCCTACTGTGAAGAGTCACAGTACAAAAACCCTTTGGAATTTTGATGAAATATTTTGCACATGTTCATCATATATGTTAAGGTACCAGTTTAATTTTTATTTTTATAAATCCGAGTCTGTTGCTATGGGACCTCTGGTTGAGATCATATGGAATGACCCCGACGTCTCTTAGCTCGGCATATTAACGGCTATTGATCGTCTCTTTGATTGAGGTTCTTCCCCCCCCCCATTTTTTCTTTTCTTTTCTTTTCTTCCTCAGTCCTCCATTTCCTTTTGACATAATGACAATAGCTCATAGAGGGCCGGGTCGTGAGTGTCGGTATCTCTTTGAGATTGGTCCTGTTTATCCGTCTACTGCCGCCTATCTAATCTATTTCCCGGAATTACATTCTTGTAAAAAATTACTACATGTCGAAAGAATGACAATTTACAGTTTGGTCGAAAAATGTTCAAAAATCATAGTTACCCGATCCTTCTGCTATTTGCTTAGTATAGGTAGAGGTATAAACATAGAGGCAATGATATGTAAGTGGTGGAAATCCCATTCACTAATGCAAAGTGATGCCCATACAGCGTGGTGACGACTTTCGTTACTTAAGATAACATTTTCTGAAAAAAGTGCAAAGATTAGGAGATGCTGCTCACATTTACGCTTTAGCAACGCCGCAGTAAATGTGCAGGGGATTTTTTTAACGGGAAATGCATTGCCCGTTCAGAAGTTTATTTTGCTCCATAAGGTCTATGAACACTCTTTATGTACGGCATTCTTCTGAATCCCTGCATCAACGTCTATATCTGACTCCTTAAAATCCTTCGATTTAGTAGCTGTTTCAGACGATAGGTAATACTTGGTGATTTTATATTGCAGAACTGTTACGAAATGGACCTTTCATCTATTGAGGAACTTTATTGCAGGAACTTACAGTGCCTAGACATAAGTATTTGCACAACTCTATTTTTATGAATTTTTAAAAAAATTACGGACTGCTTTAGGATAATTAATACAGGAAGTTTATTTAACTATAATAGAATATTTAAACAGAACAGTCAAATGTGCACTTATAACAAGAAAATTTAACACAAGCAAAAGTAATGAGGGAGAAAGTATTTGACAAAAAAATTATGACATTAGTGCTTGGTGGCGTGACCGTTATTGGCAATAACAGCATGGAGGCGATTGTTATAGCTGGCAATTAACTTTTCACATTCACTTGATGGTATTTTTTCCATTCTTCCATGCAGATAACCTTCAATTCAGTAAGTAAGATTTTTGGGACACCGTTTGTGGACACCAAATTTAAAAAAAAGCCACAAATTTGCTATTGGATTAAGGTCAGAAGATTGGCTAGGCTATGGAAGAACATTTATTTTCTTCTTCTGAAACCATTCTTTCGTTAAATTAGAGTTATGCTTGGGGTCGTAGTCTTAATGGAAGGTCCACCTGCGCCGTCCGTAGAATTTTTTGGCACTTGGAGGTGTCTTCTTCTCTAATATCTCCCTGTACATGAAACTATTCATCTTGTCATCAATGATATGAAGATACCCAACACCATGGGCAGTAAAGCAACCCCACACCATGATGCAGCCCCCTCCATCCATCTCCGTGGGGATGGTGTTCTTGGGGTCATAGGCAGTACCACGTTTCCTCCATACATGCCGAGCTTTGTTACGGCCAAAAAGTTCTATTTTAGTTTCATCAGACCATATAACGCCATCCCAAAACTCATTTCCTTTGTCAAGGTGGTCTTTGGCAAATGTTAAGCGGCTCTTGACATGTTTTGCTGTAAGAACAGGAGTTTTGCGAGGAGTGTAAGAATGAATGCCAGTACGGTTCAATTCCCTAACAATAGTTTTCTTGCTGACATGCAGTCCCTGAGACGCTAGTTCACTCTGAAGGTCAGTACGAGTTATCATGGGATCACTAGTCACCTTACGTAGCATGTAGCGCCGAAGACGACCCATGAACTTACGCGGAGATCCAGCTCTTGGCAGGTTAGAGACCGCCCCAGTCACTTGATGCTTACGGACATTTGCTCCAACCGTTGATTGGCTAGGCCATGAAAGAATTATCTCCTAGAGGAACATTGACACGTTCTGCTATCACTCTATAAGTTAATCACTCTCTATGAAGTTGAATTATCCGTTTACGAGTAGCTTCAGGGATTTCTTTAACTTTGGGCATTGTAGTGAGAGTCTGCGCGACTTCAACGAGGTCTAGAGAGGTAATGATTGCTCCGGCTGTGGTTTGTTTACATTGCATTTGTTTCTAGACGTTTCGTGAACGTTCTAGAATAATTTCCAAGCTAATTTATTGAAATTATACTATTAAATATCAAAGATTCAACATCAAATTTATTTTGGTCAAATACTTTTGTCCCTCATTACTTTTACTTGTGTTAAATTTACTTGTTATAAGTGCACATTTGACCGTTCTGTTTAAATATTCTATTATATATATGTTATATAAACTTCCTGTATTAATTATCCTACAACAGACTTTGATATTTTAAAAATACATAAAAAATAGAGTTGTGCAAATACTTATGTCTAGGCACTGTATATTGCAGAACGGTCTCGAAATGAACCTTTCATCTATTGAGGAACTTATATTGCAGAGCGGTCTCGAAATGGACCTTTCATCTATTGAGGAACTTATATTGCAGAGCGGTCTCGAAATGGACCTTTCATCTATTGAGGAACTTATATTGCAGAGCGGTCTCGAAATGGACCTTTCATCTAGTGAGGAACTTATATTGCAGGAACTTCTACTGCAGAGAGGTCTCGAAATGGATGTATCATCTAGGAACTTCCTAGCCACCCCTGTTTGGTGTATGCAGGTAAGACCTCAAAGTACAGTGAACTGCACTGCAATCTCTCTTGGGCACGGGGAGACCCACAAACATTTATTTTTACTGCAGGTATAGGCATAGGCCAACTTGCCCCAGAGGAGTGCACGGCCCCATTCGACCACTACATTGTTTACACTCTAGAGCAATCTCTGCAAAGAGAGCAGTAGGTACGTGCAGTGCCGTCGACCCGTAGTATTGCATGTATGCATTATGCTACACTTAGCTACCTAGATCCTGTGGTACAAACGATAAAGAAAAAGTCACTGTTTTATCAATAGTAAACTAGAATATTTTACATTTAAAGGTTATTCTTACCTCCGCCAAGGAGGTTATGTTTTCGTCGTGTTTGTCTGTGTCTATCTGTCTGTCACCAAGATAACTCAAAAAGTTAGAAAACGATTTGGATAAAATTTACAGGGATTATTAGGTATGTTAGGAGGAACAGATGATTAACTTTTGGTGAAGATATGTCCATCAGTTTGTTTGTTTGTCTGCCTCATTCTTCTCAATGCCATAACTCAAAAGGCCTTGGATGGATTTTCATGAAATTAACTTGAAGTGTTAGGTATCTAACAAAGAGTAAATGGCCGAATTTTGGTAATGATCTGTTTGTTCGTTCGTTTGTCACTGTTTTTAATTTTATGCTTGTTAGCACAAAACTCAAAAAACAATGAATGGATCTTTACGAAATTAATAGGGATTGTTAGTAATGTTAAAAGACGTAAATAAATAAAAAAAATTTTGGTGCAGATCGGTTTGTTCGTTTATATGTTTGACTCATGTTTGTCATAACATTTGTTAGCTGTATAACTCAAAAAAATATGAACGAATTTTCAAGGAAATTGCACAAGATGTAATTACTATCAAAAGGCGCAAACGATTAGATTTTGGGGTTTATACAAGAAAAATTATGGTTTCACAGCTAAGTTGAATTTTTTGCTACCGTTACCTCGCTTGGCGGAGGTATGCGCTCTCAGAGTGCTCTAGTTTAATAAGCGTTTATCCCTTACTGCTGCCAGTCAGGGGTTCAATTTGCACCAGATCTGTGAGAAAAGTAATGTATATATTTTCAAGAGGTTATAATTTTCTGGGTAAAGAAACCTTCACTAAGTTGAGAATTACAAAACTAGCAAAACTTTGTTTAGGTCCCGTTAGTATTTGCTCTCATAACTAGACTACAGTAGAAGAAAAACGCTGCTTTTGCACAAAATGTGAAGCTACTTTTTAAAATGTTACTCAGCTGATCTTTCCTTATAAATGCTGTAAAACTTATACTATATATATGATTCCGAATAATTTTTTTTTAATTTTAATACCCCCTACAGAGGTTTTTGTTGCAGAATTTAGTTTCAGCCTTTAGACCTAAATACAAAGCAGTAAATCGAAAAAAGTTTTTTTTTCATAGGTTGGGCTCTCTAGACCCCTTATAGGAAACGAATGGTCTAGAGCTATGAGCCATCGACGGAAGCCCGTGCCCCCTTCCCCTTCCCTCTCTATTTTTTGGAAAAGATAAATGCCTTCATGGCAGCTGTGCAGATATCAAATGCTGAGTCAGCGCATCGAGAGCCGCAACTTGCAGTAGCTCGATTCCGTCACTTTTTCAGTCACTTTTTCAGTCACTTTTTCAGTCACTTTTTCAGTCACTTTTTCCGTCACTTTTTCCGTCACTTTTTCCGTCACTTCTTCCGTCACGTTTTCCTTCACTTTTTCCGTCACTTTTTCCTTCACTTTTTCCTTCACTTTTTCCTTCACTTTTCCCTACACTTTGATGATGCTGTTAGAGATGGTGTCAAGCGAGCATGGTATTGGATAAATAATGCTTGGGACAAGGGTAGCGCCAGAACGCAAATAGTTCTTGGGACAAGGGCAGCGCCAGAACGCACTAAATTTATCCAAACTAGCGAGCTTGACACCATCAGAACCTCCGCCTCCTAGGCGCGGTAAAATATGTCGAGCAGCGGACGAGAAGGTCTGGACATGCTGAGCCCACGAGGTAGATGCAGAGTGGCGGCTGGCTGCAGCCAACGGCACCAATGATTGGCTGGGGACTTCAGCCTCTCCGCCGCACTCGGCTAGCTGCTGGTGTCCTAGAAGAAGAGCGCTGTCCCTCAGTCTTTGACTCTGCAAAACGGGTCTTAGAGAACTTTTTAGGAGAAACCTTTGCATATTACACCACTCATGTGAAGCGGGACCTGTCAGGAAAGACTCAGAAATGATACGGAAGGGAAAGAAACTATTGGATATAGTGTCAAGTTCGCTAGTATATAACTAGCACTTTCCCGCGTTACGCTTGTCACAAGCAATACTTTTTACTATTAGCAATTTTCCGTTACAGAAGAAAAAGAATAGAAGATAGCCCGTATACTGATTATTATTATTTACAGATGGCAGCGAGAAGACATTTATTAGCATCGAGAAAAAAGCAGTACTGGAGAGCTCCGGTGTGCAGAGTCTGGTCAACCTCATCTGGGCGTATTTCGTGCTTTGGATGGAATACCCCGCATCTGTTGGCGCCATCCTGGAGTTCATTCAACGGTAACGACATTCTTTTCAATAGACCCTAAAGTACACAAGCTAGGACAGTGTTTTCCAACGTCGCGTATATAATCCCAGTGGAGGTTTGGGATAATGGATATTTTGTGTGAGGAGAGGTAGTTCGCTCATAGCGAGCTGTATGACCTGCGCAGTTCATCATGTGGCTGCAGGAATGAAAATGTAAGATATTGCCGGTTATGGGATCAGTATTTGTGGCGTAATAGATAATTGTTTGTTTTCTTGGCATTACTTCAAAATGTTTGGGAAGCCCTCAGGGGCATATTATGGCGGGCCTTTTCCCTGCCATAATATGTTTGGGCATCACGCACCCAAGGGTCCCGAGTGCCTTCTCCGCAGGGGATGTAGCATCTGGCCGCAGTTCCTGCTGAGAAGGTTAGT
>LQNS02278186.1:7865754-7879105 GCA_001587735.2 Parhyale hawaiensis
CGCAGTCGCTGTCCCTGCTAAACATGGCATGAGCTGGCCGCTTGTAACGTAATATAACCTTCTCCCTACCTTCAACCAGCGCCCCAGCCCTGACCACCCTCTAATGCGGCCCTAAGTTATGTTAGGGTTACCTCAGCTTATAACTGCCGGTACTCGTTTTCGACTCACCACTTTCACATAAAGCCACGAATCTTGCAGCTGTTCTTTATAATCTCTAACGTTTAGACCATAACTCTCAGTTTTGGTTATATGTAACTTTCAAGTGTAGCTTATGACATAACAACTGTGCCCTATAACTCAGCGGTTCCCAACCTTTTCTAAACCTGGCAACCCTAGAAAACTCTTACGATGTTCTCGCACCCTCTCCAAACAATAACTCATCTGGTAAAGAATTAAATTTACACAAAATGTGTGAACAAATTCAAATGTCCAAACCTAACTTTATCCAAGATTTCGCACCCACTAGAAGATCATCTCGTACCTCCAGGGAGTGCGGGTTACCCATGGTTAGGAAGCCCCGCCCTATGTACAGTATTGCTTGTATTGGCTGAAAATTGCACAATTATGGCTCGATTAGTTTCATTTAAACGTCAATATCTTCCTTCTTGCAAAATCTCGGTGCATGCACAAGTTTTATTTGTCTACCTCACCTTGAATTTCCTCTAAAAGCGTTATCCCCAGTCTTGCTCAATGCTGCATCTCCTCCATTTTGTTTCTTATTACTGCTGCCATTTGCACAATTACAGCTTGATTTCGTTCGTTTAAGTGTCAAATTTTTCCTTTTTGCAATATCTCGGTGCATGCACAGGTTTTATCTGTGTATCTAATCTCAAATTTCCGCATTCTTGCTCATTGCTCCATCTTCCCCTCTTTTTGTGGTTCCCTGCCTTATCTCAGCCTGGCACATCCAGAAAAATTTTAATATGTTCTCGCACCCTCCCAAAAAATACTCATCTGATAACAGATAAAGAATTAAGTTTACGCCAAATTTGAGTAAAAATATATGTCTCCAACTTTATTTTGTCGAAGTTTCCCACCACCTGGAAGGTCATCTCGTACTCCTAAACCCCCCTCCTCTCGTTGGTAACCCGTGTACAGTATAACGGAAAAACTTTCACCGATAACAGCTGACTATAGCAAAATTCAAAAAAATGCCTCCACAACCTCTTGGAAGTTCTAAAAAAAAACCTGTATAACCTCTCAGCGTGAACTTCCGGAATCCCAGAATTCACGAACCCATCTTTTGTAGTAACCTCACAACTTTATCTCGAAGGTTAATTAAGCCCACAACCTAACGGACATTGTTTACATTTTTTTCAGTTTGAGCCTATAACTCCTTGATTAATTCCACAACCTGGTACGTTTACCCATACATTTGCAAATCTAGCCCATAATTACCAAATTACAATCATTACCTTCTCATTTTTATCCATTTATGCCCTACCGGGTCGAAAACCTGACTCGAAGGCAGAGCCCATAACTCCATGTTGAGCGCATAGGTCCCAACTTTCACTTATAACCCCAGGTCGAGCCCATTACTCGCAACCGGCCCATAAAGGGGCCCCATATCTCCAGGTACTGCACCTCCCAAGCACCATGATCACATAAGCCCGGTGCCAGAGCCCCACCGATATGTGTGCTGTCATATAAAGCCTCGTAGCATTCAATAGAGGATCAAAAGAAAGGAGATATTGCATCTATAAAACCAGGAGCAGCAGCCAGCCAGTGTTCCTAGGCTTCTGTGACGTCATGCCCGTCGTCGCTAAGTCTACGGGGGAATTTTGCCAGTCTTCGCTGATTTTGCCGCCATAAATGCTGCCAGGTTGGTTTCTATGGGAGGAAATAATCCTGAAAGCTGGATGACGGAGTGATGCTTACCTTGGTATAATAAGAGTGGTTCGAGATAAAGCAAAGGTAGAGTTATCGTAATAGAGTGCATCTACACGCAGAAAAGTATGTTCTTTACAATAAAAAACACCTGGTTTATGATCAATAACGATATAACATTTTAGCTACAAAGCAATAATAATTAATCGTAAAAGACACTGTTGTTCATCACAACGCTCTTGTTCATCTGTTGTACATCACAAACGAAAATGTGCATTGACGCAAATTCAAACGACAAGGTAGTTTACAGTTAACTAATTTTGCTTCATGGCAAACTACCATTTCTCTTTGTGTAGGCCTAGTATCATAGGGTGCCAGTGGGCCGGATGTAGTGGGGTGATTCTCGAGCTAGTAACATGGGGTGATGGTGGAGTTAATGGGCCTGGTGGGTGATGTTATATCTGATTTGACAGGGTGATTCTAAGCCTGTTCTCAGCTAACATCACGGGACGACGCTAGATCTAATACGATGGTGTGAGCGTAATCTAAATTGAGAGGATAGTCTAGCCACAGCCGCATTATGTGCCAACCTGGTCCTAAACCAATGACAGTAGGAAGATTCTACATCTCATACGATCAAGTGATCTTGAATTAAAGAAAATGTGGTGATCCAAAAATTTGTAACAGGAAAATGTAGCGCTGTCATAAGATAAGAGAAATTATAAACAATGTGAAAATGCAAATATCAAAATGATATAACTTGCAGATTGATGAAAATCATTACAGATATGAAACCGCAAATGTGCAACTAACAAAATTTTCGAAGTTGCAAAATGCACAATTGAGAATAAGTAATTACAAAATTATGAACTGAAAACATCGCAAACTCTTGAATTGCAAAATTTCGAAAGGAATACATATTTGTGGAAAGCACAATCGTGTAACTGCAACACTAACGAGCAATTAACTTTAAAGGTATGAAGTAACTCTTTGCTGCGAGAAACCGAAAAACAAAAGTTCAAGATCTCGATAAGCTGTGTGCTACACTGTGCAGTCTGGCACTTGCCCTTCGGAGTCGCTGTTACCTCAGTAAACACTTAGCAGAAAATATTATAATTAGCAAAGCATCGTCCGTTGCCATGTTTCTTGCCGGCGACATTTTTTGAGGCCGCAAGGGAAAAATTTTGATTGGCTCTGTGGAAAGTCAACGAGGCGGTAATTATAACAATAGAGTCTCAATTATGTATGCGATAGCTAGCGATGGCATCGAAAAATGACAGAGTTAACACACAGGCGTTGCACGGGGCCAGGTCTGCAAGCTGGGACTATACGGTAAGGCCCTAGGATCACACGGCACACATCCAAAGTCCCAGGATCACACGGAAGGCTGCCTTGCAAGACTCAAAGAATCACACGGCAAGCATTTAAAATTCCCTGGATCTCATGGAACATAGTCAACACACACAGGATCACACGGTACACATCTGATCACACGGAGCACAGCCAACACCCATACGATCACACGGCGTATATTTAACGTCCTACCATCACATACTGCACAATCATGACCCATCGGATCACACGGCGGTCATTTAAAGTCCTCGGATCACACGAGGCGCAATCAACAGCTCTGGATCACACGGGAGATCACAAACCTTCAATTACTCAAATCGGATCAGGGGATGCATTTGTAGTCCGAATTACTGTTCCGGCTTTTGGGGTTTCCGCTCTTCCAATCGCTGGCTGAATTTCGGGGAGTTCGGGAGCGGAAACCTGGCGCCTGGTCTTATGCTTCTATGCAAGTTGATAACTTAAAGGAGTAGTTAACCGTCAGGAAATAGTAGCGAAAAAAACCAACAGCGTTTACACCTTTTCGACGGACCTGATTTGTTGTCCAAATAGTTACGAATTCTATAATGGGCTTCGAACTGTTACCATCGTAGATACATGTTCTCTTTTTTACCTGCAATATGTTATACTAGTTTTAATAAACCATATTCAATTGTTTCAGTTTCAATCAAATATTATTATTATTATGCAAGGTAACAACATCTGGTACTCAGAGGCTGCTTTCGTGCCAACTTTACTTCCTTTCGAGTTTATACTCCTGCTGTTCTTACTTATGTCTGTTCTTCCTTTTCTTTCCCAACATTCTGCTCCGATGCGAGTTGATCCTGTGTGGGAACACCCTCGTACATGGGTTCCACGTGCCTCTCATCATGCAAAATGTCCCTTCCTTCTTCCTCTGTGATATGGCATTTGTTGTGGAAACGGGGCCCTAAACTTTTGAATATAATAACACAGGGGCTGCTTGATCATCTGATGCAGACTGGAAAATTTGTATCAGAAGATTTCAGCGCCGTCAAGTTTCCCTCGGTAGAGCAGAGCGGCTAGTCTCCTAGAGCTGACAGAACGTACAGTGAGATGTTTGTTGGTTGCATGCTTAATTGGATGGTTCGTTGCTTGGTTGGCTGGCTTGTTGACTGACAGGTTGGTTGATTGGCTTGTTGGTTGCATAGGTGGTCTGTTGGGTGCTGCCGACTGATTGGCTGGTTTGGTCGTTCGATAACTGGTTGAGAAGCTCATTAGTTTATTAGCTGGTTAGGTGGTTGGCTCTTTGATTAGTTAGTTGATTGGCTGGTAGGCTAAACGAATAGTCTGTTATCATTACCATGTTTTCAGCTCCTTACCCAATCACCATTATACTATGCTTCTTCATGATACACAGAAAACAACGACACATTTCAATTACTTCTCAAGGAAACTTTAGTTAATTTTCAAAAGCTACGCCAGCCAAGCCACAATCACATTATCCTATTCTCCTGTGCTGTACAGAAAACGACACCCTTTCATGATAGAAAAATTCTTTCACAAGATATTACTTTTGTTAGTTTTCAAAAGTTAGGCTAGTCATCACACTACGACTACAATTTTCTATTGTCCCACGCTGCATAGAAAACGACGCCCCTTCATAATATCAAATTTTGTCAAGCTTTTAATCATTTAATTGTCAAAAGCTAAGCTAGCTACGCCAAAAATATAATTTTGTTTCCATTTTTGCTGCATAGAAATCAACACCAGCTCATTATATAAAAATTTTTGACAACTTTGCTATTCTTAATTTTCAAAAGTTAGGCTAGTCACGCCACGACCACAATTTTCAATTCTCAGGTGCTGCATAGAAAACGACGCCCCATGCATTGTCCCAGCAATGCGAACGCGACGAACATAATCAAACATGCTCAGCAGAGTTCGACCCACGTTTCCCCCGGCGTGACAAGCTCGCGTATTTTTACGCCACATTTCTTGCAGCGCCTCGCACTCCGCCATTTAATATTTCATTCGGACCTGCTGCCGAGCAAGGAAGTAAACTCGGGCCGACATGTTTTTTGTGGTGACGTGTTCTGGTATTCATGATGCAGTGACAGCTGTAATGTATATTTGTGGAGACCCGTGTTTCTGAAAATAAGGGTGATATTATATGTTTTTTTGTGGTTAAGTGAACCTGAATTAGTTGAAATTTCGGTAATTTTCTTTGTTTTTGACTGCTAAGTGGACCTACCCGAGTAGCTAAATAGAAGGGGATATTTTATATTTCTCGTTGTTAAGTGGACCTTACCCGTGTTAGTTAAAATATGAATAATATTTTATATTTTTAGCCAGCAAGTGGACCTCACCCGTGTTAGTGAAGATATAGGTAATATTTTATACTTTTGAATCACACCTGTATCGGTAAAAATAGAGGTGAAGTTTTATATATTTTGGCTATTAAGTGGACCCGTGTCAACAAGTATAATTTATTATCTCCGCCAAGGAGGTTATGTTTTCGTCGAGTTTGTCTGTCTGGCTGTCTGTTAGCTTGTTTGTCTGTTATTCTGTCTTTCTCCCTGTCATCAAGATAACTCAGAAAGTAATTGACTGATGTTGACGAAAATTACAGGGATTGTTAGGTATGTTAGGAGGAACAGATGTTTAACTTTTGGTGAAGATCCGTTCATCCGTTTGTTTGTATGTTCATCTGCCTCATTTTTCTCAATGCCATTACTCAAAAAGTTAAGGACAGATTTTTATGAAATTTGCATGAGTTGTTAGGTATATCACGAAGAGTAAATGACCAAGTTTTTGTGACGAACTGTTTGTTCGTTCGTGTGTTTGTCGCTGTACTTGAATTTATGCTTGTTTGTGCAATAACTCATAAAGTTTTGAATGGATCTTTATGAAACTTACAAGAGTTGTTAGTAATGTTAAAAGACATAAATGAATAAATTTTGGTGCAGATCGGTTGGTCTATTTGTATGTTTGAATGTTTGACACAATGTTTGCTAGCAGCATAATTCAGAAAGTTTTGAACGGATCTTCAAAAAATTGGCAGAAACTATTACTACTATCATAAGGCACAAATGATTAGATTTTGGAGTTGGTACAAAGAAAAACATGGTTTCAGAGTCAATTTGAATTTTTCGTTACCGTTAGCTTACTTGCCAGAGGTATGTACTTTCGATCAGAGTGCTCCAGTTACGTTTATTTTACATGTTAAGTAGATTAATCTTTCAGTGTGTGTGTGTGTGGCGTTTGGTAAGCTTGAACATATCTATTCATATATATGTTGTGTTGAACAAATGACATGATAGTTTTATTTTCTTTTTAGCTGAAGACTAGAAAAGAAGAAAATTAAACTATGATGGCATCGGTGGTTGAAGAAAACGTGTCTACGCAACGGATTTGTGTCCGGGCTTAGTAAGCTGAACATAATATCTATATTTATCTATATTAAATACAACGTAGATGACGTTCAATTTTTATTCATCTAGTTTCTAGCATTTTAACCTTGCGAAATGCTTTTTTGTGAAGCTTGAACTTAGATTAGCAAGAAATATTTTTTCATTTACGTATATATTAATGCAAAATATTTGACTACTGAACCACTGTCCACGGTCACCAATATCATTACCTCCACGAATTTAGTTATGTTTTTGTCCAGTTTGTTTATCAATCTGACTTTGCCTGTGAGCAAGGTAACTCAGAAGGTTATCGGTGGGTTTTTACGAAATTTAGAGGGATTATTAGGCGTTCATAGGAGGAATAGATTTTTAACTTGTTGTGAAGATCCCTTTGGCCTGTTTCTTAGTCTGCCGCTCTTTCTTTCTACTGCAGTTGACAAATTTGGATTCTTACGATGTTGACAATAATTGTTGGCAAGTTTACGCAGAGCAGGAGATCAAATTTTCGTGATGATTAATTAGATCCATCTGTTTATTTGTTTGTCTCTGTTTTTTTTTCTTGTCAGTAACATTACTCAAACAATTATTAACGAATCTTCATGAAATTCACAGGAATTATAAGAAACATTAATTAAAGGGTACAATAAACCAAAATATTGGTGGTGATCGGTGCTCTAGTTATTGACGGTTTGACCAATGTCGGTCGCAATGCTTGTCAGTGGCGTAGCTCAAAAATTTCTCAATTGATCCTCATAAAATTTGCAAGAAAATAATTTTTAAAAAATTTTGAAAATCACAAATTGGTAAATTTTCATATTGATCGGTTCGTCCGTTTGTGTGTTTGTCTGTGTGTTTAGCAAAACATAACTCAGACGGATCTTCACGAAAGTTACAGATGCTGTTGCTGTTATGACGGTTATGAGCCAAAAATGACCAAACTCCGGTGGTATGAAAAGAAGAAATCTAGTGTCAGGCTCAATTTCAATTTCTGTGCCTTGCTTGATGGAGGTATGCGCTCTCACAGTGCGGTATTTAAATAATATTGTTAGTTCGATTTCGTCCGCTTCAGTAGATGTGAGGGTGTGATTTTATCTTATTTTTCAGGAATCCCCATCATGAACCACATTCGTGTTGACAAGGTGGTGGCGAGCTTTCACTCAGTTTATTTGTTTCTTGTGCATCCTGCGTCGGGCGGCTCTGAACAGCTTTTTTAGAAAGTCTATCATAGCAGCAATTGTATGCGGTCATTGCCTGGAGAAACGTTTGAAACGTTAATTCTTTCATATAATCGCCTCCGTACAACGTTTCCAACAGCACTGGTCCTGCGAGGAGTGCAGGTTAACGCAAGAGAGAAAAGGTCAAGTAAGCTAACGAGTGGAGGTACAAATAAGGGCCCCAATATTTTTTTCTTTACTCAGCTGAATTGGTCCCACTGGTGCCAGTAAGAATTCAAATTAATATAAACGTTTCAAAGAAGCCGTGAACTTGGCCATTCCATCTCGTGCTCTGTCCGATGTACACGGTAGGATGATCTAACCTAAAGCAACCATTCGAGTTTCATTGTAAGAAATTGTTCAGAAAATGGCACACGGAATCGGGCAGCCCCTGCTCTGTCACGAACACCTAACCCTTCAATGCGTATTGTAACCCAAATGATACAATTCTAACCCTTCCGTGCGTAGTGTAACCCAAATGATACAATTTTAACCCTTCAATGCGTAGTGTAACCCATATGATACAATTCTAACCCTTTGATGCGTAGTCTAACCCATATGATACAATTCTAACCCTTCAATGCGTAGTGTAACCCATATGATACAATTCTAACCCTTCCTTGCGTAGAGTAACCCATATGATACTATTCTAACCCTTCCTTGCGTAGTCTAACCCATATGATACTATTCTAATCCTTCCTTGCGTAGTGTAACCCATATGATACTATTCTAACCCTTCCTTGCGTAGTCTAACCCATATGATACTATTCTAACCCTTCCTTGCGTAGTCTAACCCATATGATACTATTCTAATTATTCCTTGCGTAGTGTAACCCATATGATACAATTATTCTAACTCTTCCTTGCGTAGAGTAGCCCATATGATACTATTCTAACCCTTTTTGCGTAGTCTAACCCATATGATACTATTCTAGTCCTTCCTTGCGTAGTCTAACCCATATGATACAATTCTAACCCTTCCTTGCTTAGTCTAACCCATATGATACTATTCTGATAACAATATTGCTTCGGGAAAGGTAAAATGAAGTCACGCAGTGAAGCGTAACAGGAAGTCACGCTGAAAATGGCACGTGGAGCAGCTCCTGGCTCAGCCCCAATTAGTTCCATGATATGCACGAACATCGCAATAAAATTTCCACCAATTTTTGTCATGGAAATTGAAAGGCGGCGCTTGGGAAAAGTTGCGGCGGTCCTTTATTCAAAATCGTGGAATAATTTTTATTAAAGTCTCGGCAAAAATGTAAATTATTTTATGAATATTTCCATTCCAGCAAAATTTAATTTGCTCTTTTCTGCTCCAGTTGGAGGCGTCATTGCTCCCCATTGTTATACACGTGCTCCTGACGGTAGAGTGGTTACGAGTGTTGACTCGTTCGTTGTTTGGGGGCGGGGCGTCCGGTTTCTTGGCAAGGAAACGAAGGACACTGACCTAACTACCAACTGGGACCGTTAGGGTGGTAGCGGTTATGTGAGTCTTTGATCTTTCTTGTCATAGCTCTGACAACCTGCGCTCGACCTCAGACGTACGCATTTCTGAACCTCTGCGGGTATTTATCTGCAGCACGGATAAGTGCTTTTGAGTTTCCTAGAAAAGGAATGTAATGGAAGCAGTTTACCTTTTCTTTCCTTTGCAGATATGCTTTGGAGTCAGATCTAAGGAAGCCAGTAAAATATCTCTGCTGTTTTCTTGCCAATATCGGTGTCAATATTCCTCCATATACAAATCAGTAAAACACTTGAACTGTATTCTGACAGCTGTGGTGGAAGTAGTTAATTGCCTCCGCCATGAAGGTTATGTTTTCGTCGGCTTTGTTGGTCTGCCTGTTATTCTGTCTGTCACCAAGATAACTCAAAAAGTTATGGGCGGATTTAGACGAGATTTACAGGGTTTGTTGAGGGGAACAGATGATTAACTTTTGGTGAAGATACGTTCATCCGTTTATTTGTTTGTTTGTTTGTCTTCCTCACTTTTCTCAATGCCATAACTCAGAAAAGTTATGGACGGATTTTTATGAAATTTACACGAGTTGTTAAGTATATCACGCACAGTAAATGGCCATTTTTTTTAATGATCCATTTGTTCGTTTGTCACTGCTTTTGATTTTATGCTTGTTAGCACGATAACTCAAAAAATAATGAATTGATCTCTATGAAGTTTATTGGAGTTGTTAGTAATGTTAAAAGACAGATCGGTTGGTTCGTTTGTATAATGTTTGATTCATATCTGTCATGATGGTTGTAAGCAGCATAACTCAATAAGTTATAAACGGGTCTCAAAAAAAAAAAATGCTGAATCAGTCAACACTGTTGAAGCGCGCAAATGATAAGATTTTGGTGTTGCTACAAAGAAAATCCTGGTCTCAGAACCAATTTTATTTTTCGTAGCCGTTGCCTTGCGTGGCGAATGAATGCGCTCTCAGAGTGCTCCTGCTTGTCTTGATTTCAAAGGAAATTGAAATCAGTGTTGCCAACTTCGAAAGATGCTCTTAGTTGAACTGTTTTCTCTACACACGTGCATGCATACGTGCGTGCACCCACACTTACACACGTACGTACACCCACCCATGCGTGCGTGTCACGCACAGCCCCTAGTGCCACTGTTCTAGATATATTCGTGTAGCAGATGCCGTGCTTTCCGTTACGGAGCGTAAGGCCGGCTGCCCACTAACAACTTTCGTTGTCACTAGCAGCCTATAACCAACTGAACTAATCCGACTGCGTAGACGTGGCCGTGAGTTCAGCATGACGTCTATGAACATTGTGCTGTAATTCTTAAAATATCAATCTTTGTGGTCTTAAACCGCTCATAGTTAGGAGCGGCGTTGAAAATTCAACATTGCCACTCACTATAGTGTATAAGTAGCAGTAGCGACTGAAATATTCGAAAATTTTTGATACAGTTAAACTTTGCGCAAGCTGAAGCCGTGCCGTAGCTACGTGAATGGATTAGTTGAGTTGCCACTAAGCTGCTAGCGGCAACGAAAGTTGTTAGTGGGCAGCCGGCCTTAGATTGGGCGCCAAAAATTACCCTTCGAGGCTTGACTGATCCGGAACGTTGGACAGGTCTAATGCCCTAAGAACTGACGTTTAGGCGTTGACCCTTGTCATTTAATCTCGAGATTACCAGGCAAAAATTTAGTCCAGCTTCAGTAACAGACCTTTCAGCTGGCTTCACGTAATAGGGTTTAGGGTTGCTCTGTCTCTGCTGGTGTGGGTATTGGCAGCTTTAAACGATCAGTACACAGAGCTATTTTGTCATCTCGGATTGTCTGTTTCTCTTTTTTCCTTTTTTCTTCACTCGCTGGGCTGGTTGCTCGGGGGGGTTGTCAACCTCATGGAGCTTCTGCGTTCCAACGTCGCTAGTCTGGTGTGATTTATTAATAATAATTATAATAATACGACACGGTTCTAAACGACAAAGCCGATGCTTCTGTCTGAAGTTTCGGAGAAGTCAATGCTTGCAGGCTTAATTTTTGGGCCTAATCGAACGTGCCTCTAGTATCGTGTCCAGTTACGGTCTAGTTAAGTGCAAGTTCTAACCTTGCTTTCTTTCCATCTTTGTTTTCTCTATTTACTCCTTTTCCATAAACGAAAAGTTGCAACAAACTCTTTCTCGCCTGATCAGCAAATTCTGTCTATGGAATTGAAATACCGTAACTATTGTGAAATTTCGAAGAAAAACAAGCACTTGCTGTGCCGTTTGATTTTTGTATGTGTGTTTTAATAAACTTGTTATTTTATTACGAACACCTTGACTTTCTGCCAAACGTTAGTAATGAACAGATAAAAAACGTTTCGAAAACCAGCGTCACTTCCCGTAGGCGTTTCCAAGATTTTGTTACGGTAGAACCCGGCGTTTTCAGACTCGGTGAGGTAACAAATTATATCTTTTAAAACTACGATGAACCCATACGATGGTATAATGATACTCACTGCTCTGAAAATGTTAATTTCAAGTCTAAAATGCACTTTTTAACAATCCCAAAGGATGAACCGCCGTATCTTTGCCTGGGAAAAGTGTATTTTAAACCCAAAATTAGCTTGCCTAAAAGCAAATGAGTATCATTACTACAGAGTATGTGTCCATTTTATTCTAAAAGGATATGCATCCGCAGTAGCAGCAGACTAAAGCGTCTGACTTTGACTCTCAAGGCCGCTGGTTCGTACTCGTTCCCAGCTGGGCATCTTCCTGGCGGCGCTTGATGTGATCCCTCAGCATCCGGTCTGCGTACTGCTGTGGGTTTACTGATCTTCCCCAGCAATGGGGAGGGTTGGGGGTCGCAGATATTGTCGCATGGAGTCTTCCGCCACTGGTGCCAAAGCTTTAGACAATCTTTG
This sequence comes from Parhyale hawaiensis, assembly GCA_001587735.2. Classification (NCBI taxonomy): domain Eukaryota; kingdom Metazoa; phylum Arthropoda; class Malacostraca; order Amphipoda; family Hyalidae; genus Parhyale; species Parhyale hawaiensis. Next base: position 7,877,876 of record LQNS02278186.1, read on the forward strand.
TCGACTGCAGCAGTATACTCCTCTGGAACCTGTTGGTCTATATCTGCAGCACAAGCCAGTGCATGCGGGTATTCCAGTTGAGGGTACGGTCAAGTTGACTTTAGCTTTTTATAATTTATGCCCTTATCGACGCAGAGAGCCCATTTGACGGTGTTGGATTCTATCTCAACAAAATCTTGGATACGCCTACATCATTTCCTATAGTAGAGAGCATGAAATAAGCCCAACTTCAAGTTTTTGTAATATAAATAGTTTTTTTAATCTCAAACACTAAGGATGACTAAAGTATAACCTAAATGCCCAAGCTAGACCTATAGACAGAGATATATGATTTACGACATAGAATTGAGGTGGGGCATGCCTGCATTTTGTCTATACTAACTGCCCGGGCCTTTATAAAATGACGGCAGAAAATATTTTTTAAGAAACGTTTTCTCCTCTTTTCTTTTCGGGGTTCTGTTCTGAAAACAAGCTTCCCCCATCCCTTCTTTCATTCTACCCAAGTTGCGCTTGGTGGGCACAGAACTGTTCACGCTTTGCTGAGATAAGAAAAGAAAAAATCAGTATCTATGCTGCCTCTACGAGGTACTTTAGACGCGTTCACTGCTCAGAGACCCTCTAGTGTCAGCAGTACCTAAGTAATATTGTTTGGCGAAAAGGATCTTAACGAGACCCTCTAGTGTCAGCAGTACCTAAGTAATATTGTTTGGCGAAAAGGATCTTAACGAGACCCTCTAGTGTCAGCAGTACCTAAGTAATATTGTTTGGCGAAAAAAATCTTAACGAGACCCTCTAGTGTCAGCAGTACCTAAGTAATATTGTTTGGTGAAAAGGATCTTAACGAGACCCTCTAGTGTCAGCAGTACCTAAGTAATATTGTTTGGTGAAAAGGATCTTAACGAGACCCTCTAGTGTCAGCAGTACCTAAGTAATATTATCTCGCGGAATATACGTTCCGTTTGGCATACCCCTAAACTGGAGCGCATTTGACCCATATTTCCTAGAATTCATTCATTTTGACTGATGATTTCCAGAGTTCATTTGACCCATGTTTCCCAGAGTGCATTTGACCCATGTTTCCCAGAGTGCATTTGACCCATGTTTCCAGAGTGCATTTGACCTATGTTTCCCAGAGTGCATTTGACCCATGTTTCCAGAGTGCATTTGACCCATGTTTCCCAGAGTGCATTTGACCCATGTTTCCAGAGTGCATTTGACCCATGTTTCCCA